>QRDG01001071.1:0-78268 GCA_012064385.1 Puccinellia tenuiflora
AAGGGATATTCAAGAGAATCAATAGGATCATAGCATTCATTCTCCTTTGGTGAGCAAGGAGGACAATCAAATAATGTATGAGTTAGAGAGTTACTCCCATTAGAAGGTAGGCATGGGTCGCTAATCCAATCTTCCTCCTTTTGTTCGTCAATCTCCTCCTCTTTTTCATCCAATGGGCTTACAATTTCAGCAATTTCTTCTTCCATAGGCTCCTGCATGGCATTAGTCTCTTCTTCTGGGGGAGATAAACCCTTAAGATATTCAGTAATATAAAAATTATCATCTGTGTAATTATCCATGCAATATTTAGAAAGGAATAGTCAGACAGAGAAGGAGTTGAAATGTTGCAAAAACAAGTTCAGAATAACAAGTATGAAGCAACTTACCGCTTTTCGTGGTATGGACATATGCCTAAGGAAAGGCTTGAGTGGAGTGGGAGCAGCCAACACAGCTGGCGGCATCTGCAGGCGGGATTGGGCACAAGCATGCACACTAACACACGATGTACCCAAGTTCGGAGCCCCTCATGGTGAGGTAACACTCCTACTCCTGCTTGTGCTCTTGCTTATTCACGGTGGATAGGTTACAAACTTGCTCCTTGAGTTGTATATGATGGTCCGGCTAAAGCAGCCGGGTGAGTAGTCTAGGGTTTCCTGTAAAAAGCCTCTATCGTCCGCCCCTTTCTATCTGGCCGCACCCCCCCCCCTATATAGGGCTGAGGAGGTGCTGTACATGTGTAGGACCGGCTCATTATACACTGACTGGTGGGGGCCGGCTGCCCGACCCGGACCCGGGGGGTCCGGCTACAGTCTTCTTCCTTCCCATAGTGTTCTTCCATCAGGTATAGTGGACGCCGCACGGTATGGAGGCGCCGCTGTCGGGGACGAGTGAGGCCGGGTGGCGCGCTTCCGGTCTGGTCGGCTCGCTGTCGGGGACGTGCGAGGTCGGGTGGCGCGCCTCCAGTCTGGTCGGCTCCGGCTCCGCCGGGTGCGGGTCGGCGACCAACGGCACGCCCGACACTGTGCGTCGTGGAGTCTGGCGGCCGCGTCGTGGGCGACGTGGGAGCAGTTCTCCCCCATGCTGTCTTGTCGGCGACCCTGGCCGGCTGGAGGCAGTCGGCGTGTGTCCGATGGGATGCGGTGGACTTCTCCTCGCAGGTGATCCGACTGGCAGATGGCCAGCCGGCCAAGTCGCAGCCGGCGATGAGCTGGTCCGGCTGAAGGATCCACCCGGATACGTCCAGCCGGATGCCTTGAAATCTTGCCTTGTAAACTTCTATGACCACCCGGGGGTCATCCCCCTGACACTAGCCCCCCCGAACATGTTGGGGTTTGTCCGGGTGGCACGGCCGGGTAAACGTCTGCGTGTTGATGTAGTTTCAGTCCTTGGGTTTGTCGGTGTAGAGGTTGTCGCCGGCTAGAAAACGCCGGCTTGATTCTGACAGCCGAGGTCGGCCGGCTAGGTGTCTTGAATTCAGCGTCGGGCCGGCTGGAATTGACGTCAGGGATGACGTCTATCCGTCCCGTTGGTCTGACACCCCACTACCCGGCTCGGTCGCGATGCCTCGGGTTCCGACCCGGGATCTTCTGCGCCGGCTGCCGTGTTAGCGGAGGTAGTGGGATCCTTTGTGGCCGTAACCGCCGCGCACGACCGACGGTTGCCCTCCACGTGGCCCAGATCATGGGGATCGTGGCAGGAGCCCAGGAGGCGGCCTCCGCCCTTAAATAGGCCGCCCCGGCCTCCTTCTTCTTCTTCTTCTCGCTTTCTCGCTCTCCTGCGCCGCCGCTGCCGCTCTTGCTCTCTTCTTCCTCTGCCTCTCGCCGCAGCGCACCGCGGGACAACGCCTCTCCGCCGCATTCCTCCGCCGGCCCGACTCCACGCTGGAGGCTGACATGGCCGCCCACGAAGGCGACGGCGACTGGAAAGGATCCGTCGTCTCCCCTGAGCTCATCGCGGACCTCCGGCAAGAGGGCGTACTGGGCACCGAGGAGGACGTCTCGGTGCGTGTTACTCCCGTCAACGAGATTCGGCCGGCTCCCCGCCACGGCGAGGCGGTCCTCTTCCTCGAGCACCTAGAGCGCGGGCTTGCCCTTCTTGTGAGCCTGTTCTTCTGGCAGTTCCTTGACTATTTCGAGCTCCAACCCCACCACCTTGGGGCGAACTCCATTGCCCAGTTGAGCTTCTTCGCCACCCTCTGCGAAGCATACTTGGGCATCTGGCCCAATCTTGATATGTTCTGCCGCTTCTTCTTCATCCGCGGCCGGCAGAAGACTTTCGCCGACGGCTGGAAGGAGGCCGTCGACTGCGGCAGCGCCGTCGTCTACAAGAGGCGGGAGATCGCCCTGCCGGCCTTCAAGACACCGGACTCCATCAAGGGCTGGCAGTGGTCGTATTTATACGTCAGCAACCGGAGGTCGGATGAAGACCGGGTCAGCTTGCCGGCCTTCACTTTCGCGCCCTCCCCCAAGAACACCTGGGACGGGAAAGGCCGATCCGGCGACAAGGACGTCAACGCGATGGTGCGGCGCATGGACAGCCTGACGCCGGAGGACCTGACGCTGTGCTGGTTGTCTAGCCGGGTATGCCCGCTCCAGAACTGGGCGCACAAAATGTGCTTCATGTCGGGCCGGCTGGACCCGACCCGGCTGTCGATGAAGAACTACTCCACTTCCGCCCTTAACTCTTGGATGTGGATGATCACCAAGGGTCACGTTGGTGAGGACTGGGAGTTTGGGCTGTAGCCCTACAACCGCAAGCACCCGGCCCCCAAGGTATGCTTCTTTTGCCTTCACTTTAAAAACTGACGACGGCGATCCGGCTGACGAAGACTTGATCCGACGTGCAGCTTTTCCGCCTCTAGGCGGTTGAGGATGGGCCGAATGGCCCCCAGTTCCTTCCCGACTTGCTGAGGCCGGTTCGGCGTCCTGCTGCCGGAGAGGAAGGAGATGGCGCCACGACGGACGGCAAGAATAACGGCGACACGTGGCCTGCCCGCGGCGAGGGGCGCTAGAAGCCGGCTGGTTCCGGCGGCCCGTCCGCCCCGGCTGGTGCGGGCGAACAGACCCGGCCGGCCGCCCGCGGTAAGCCGGATGACGCTCCTGGTGCGCCTTCTACTGCCGACGCTGAGGTTATTGACCTTGTGGACTCTGACACGGATGCAGAGACCCGCGGCTCGTCCCCTGTTGCTGCCGCGAAGCGCCAACGGCCGGCTGCGCCAGCGGACAAGCCGGTTGGCAATAGCGGTCCCGCCGACACCGGAGCCGAGGAATCCCCGGCAAAGAAAATGCGCCTCCGGGTACCAATGACTCCAGGGAATCCCGTCGCGTAAGTGTCTTCATCTTGCCTATCAACTTCCCCGTTTGTCTTTTGTTCACGCTCTTTCCACTTTAGTCCTTCCAGGTCGCTCCTGGGCAAGAAAGCTGGTGATGGGACGACCACGCCGGAGGGCGCGGGAAAGGCCGATGACGATGTGCGGGCCGGCGCCGGCTCGGCGGAGACGGCCCCTCCGGTTGACTAGGCGGTGGCGCCAGCCGGCGGAGATGTCGGAGAGGGCCAGGGCGCGACGGATGTCCCGCCCCAGCAACGGGCGGACGAAACACCTGCTCGGCCTCAACCTTCGCCGTAGACGGCCGTCGAGCAGCCGGCGGCCCCCGAGCCGCGACCAACTCCCGAGCCGAGACCGGCTCCTGAGAAGCAGCCGGACGTCGAGGCGACCCGAAAATCGCCCGCGGCCGATCGCGACGTGTCGCGGGAGATCGTGCTGCACGAGGGGGGAGGCAGCCATCTGGAGGGCCGGGAGCGGAAGCCGGCCGATCCCCTCGCCTTTGCCCAGGAGGTGGAGAAGGACCCGGAGGTGCAACTCTCGGACTTCAAGCAGTTCTGTGAAGCACTCGAGGTATGTCTTGTGGGCTACGCATGTTACGTCGTTGCTAGCCGGCTCTGATCTTGACTTGTCTTCTTTCAGTACTCGGTCAGGGAGCTTCGCGGCCAGGTCCAGGAGCTCGAGCAGGAATTGGCGGCTGCCAAGAGTAAGCAACCGCTGTTCACCCGGTGGCCTTCTCTTTGGGGACTAACCCTCTTCATGGCGAGTGCAGGTGTTGCGCAGCGCCCGCAGGCGGATCCGGAGGTCGTCAGCCGGCTGGAGGCTGAGGTGAAGCGGCTCGGGGAGCAGGATCAGAAGCGCCAAGACGAGCTCGACGACCTGGCCAAGGCGAAAGATGCCGCGGACAAGGAGCACGCCGAGCAGCAGGAAACCACGCAGAAGGAGATCACCTGGCTGCAGGGCGAGGTCACCCGGCTGCAGGGGGTGGAGGCTGAGCAGCACAAGACGGAGCTTCATCTGAAGAGCCAGCTCGGCAGTCTGGCCGTGGCCTTGAAGAGTACGTTTGTTTTTCTTGACTTTCTTCTTTCCGGTTCTTCCCTCCACCTTCCTCTCATTTGGCTTCTTTCCGGCTTCAGGCTTCTAACCGGCCGTTGAGGAGGAGGCGAAGAAGACCCACCTCGCATCCATCGGGTTGCCTCCGACCCTTGCTGCCCTGTCCGCCTGCTAGCCAATGCTGCGGGAAGTGCTGGCCCAGTTTGGTCGTGAGAGCGCCCTCCTGGCCACGTCGGCTTGCGAGGTGCTCCAGGTGTTGTTTCCCTACAGCACGGCACTGCCGGAACTCATCTCCCGGCTCGCGCATCAGCTGGCCGAAGCGCTGGATCGGATCCTGGAGCTGCAGGAGTCTGCGGCTCGCGGTGGTGCCTAGTGGTCGTTGTCGCTGCTGCTGTCCTGGTACCCGGACGCCGACTTCAAGGTCTTCAATGAGGGCCCTCGAGCCGGTACGGAGTACTAGAAGCTCCGCCTTTTTGATGGAGTTCACCGCACCGCCTCCACCATCGCTGACTTCGTCGACTTCGAGGACTTCATCCCGCCGTATGAAGATCCGAAGGGGAAGAAGAAAGTTGATGATGGCGAGGGCGACGCTGCCGAGGCCGGCTGCTCCAGCCAGGCGGCCAAAACTGACGAGTGAGGACCCCGGAATGCCGAGTGAAAATGTATTCTTGCTGCTTTGAACTTTATTTTGCCCCCGGGATGCCGGGTGTAACTATAGAACTTGCTTTCTTGCGTCTTATGAACTTTAATGTTGTGGGCTGGCTGCTTGCTAGCCGGCCGCCTTTTGTTTGTCTGAATGTCTTGCACTTATCGTCTTGCACTTACTGTCTTGCACTTTCCGGCTGGATGGGGGTTCGATCCCGCCCACCGGGTCCCACTAGCCCCCGAAACTGCGGCCGGCTCGCGCAGAGAGGCGGGCCAAATTTGCCAAAGAAGGTCTTTCATCTTTTACCGTCCCAACTTCCCGTAGTGGCCGGGTGAAAACTTCTTTCCTTGCTTTTAGAGGACTAGCCCCTGAAATTAGATCCGGCTCGCGGAGGGAGCCGGGTCGAATTTGTTCTTTTGTCCTTAGAATCTTGCCTTAGCTTGCACGAGAATACGTAAATGTCGTTAAATCGTTAGTGCAAAAGTTGGCACTTTTACTTTTCATCTTTTAGTTGATTTAGGTGCCGGCTCGCCCTTGCCTTACCCCCTTAGCCTTTTTCTGTGCACCCGGCCGGTCATGACCGCTGCTCTGGCCGGCGTGAGTGCAGCGCGGAACCGCAGAGTGGGCCGGCTGGTCGAATGCACAGTCGGATCTTTAGGAGTTTGACTTAGGCAAGTGAGGCGAGGTTTTTGTGGCCGGCTGGATGCTTATTCTTTCCTTTGATGTTTTTCATGCGTGAGCCTTCCAGCTTTTGTTCTGGACGGCGAGTCTGCAGCGCGGAACCGCAGAGTGGGCCTTGGGCGTCTGGCACGCTAGCAGGCCATCGCGAGAGAGAATAAACAGCCGGCTAGCCACAGTCGGACGATAAAACATAACTTGCATTGATACAGGGTAGCCCCCGAGATGTGCTCAGGGCTACCAGCTTACATAAAAACGGTAAAGATACAGGGTGTTACTCCTAGGCGTGGAAACGGCACAGCAGGTCTGCGTTCCACGGGCGCTCCGTCTCCTCGAAGGAGGTGTCCGCCTAGTCCTTCTTCGGCTCACGTGCGTCGGTGAGGTAGTATGCGTTGTTGAGCAATGCCCGTCTGACGATGAAGGGTCCCTCCCAATGGGAGGACAACTTGTGCCGGCCCTTGGTGTCTTGGATCAGCCGGAGCACGAGGTCATCCTCCCGGAATGAACGAGGGTGAATCCGGATAGCGTGATAGCGGCGTAGGTCTTGCTGGTATGAGGCTGATCTGGACTCGGCCAACTCATGTGCTTCCTCCAACAGGTTCACACTGTCTTCGTTTGCCCGCCTGGCTTCCCCCTCGGTGTACAGGACGCTTCGAGGGGAGTCGAACTGGATGTCGGCCGGCAGGACGGCCTCCGCCCCGTAGACGAGGAAGAAAGGCGTGTAGCCGGTTGATCTGTTCGGAGTGGTCCGGAGGCTCCAGAGGACGGATGGCAGTTCTTCTATCCAGCACCCGGCTGCCCGCTCGAGAGGGTCCACCAGTCGGGGTTTGATGTCGGCTAGGACGAGGCCGTTTGCTTTCTCCACTTGCCCGTTCGTCTGGGGGTGGGCGACCGATGCGAGGTCGAACCGGATGTCGTTGATGCCGCAGAAACGTGCGAAGGCGCCCTTGGCGAAGTTGGTGCCATTGTCGGTGATGATGCTGTTGGGGTAGCCGTACCGGTAGATGATGTCGCGGAAGAAACAGACCGCGGTCCTGCCGTCCAGTACCTTGATCGGCTTCGCCTCAATCCACTTGGTGAACTTGTCCACCGCCACCAGAAGATGGGTTAGGCCGCCGCGAGCCGTCCTGAACGGGCCGACCATGTCGAGGCCCCAGACGGCGAAGGGCCAAGTGATCGGGATTGTCTTCAAGCCGGCCGACGGAGTGTGCTTCTGCTTCCGAAAGCGCTGGCAGCCGTTGCAGGTCCGCACGAGTTCCTCTGCGTCGGCCAGCGCAGACGGCCAGAAGAAACCGTACTGCATGGCTTCGCTGCTATGGATCTGGATGACGCGTGGTAGCCGCACTCTCCCTTGTGGATGCTCTCGAGCAGTCGGCGTCCTTCTACCGGCTCAACGCAGTGTTGGTAGACGCCGGCTACGCTGCGCTTGTACAGCTCTTCGTTGATGATGGTGTAGCCCTTGGCGCGGTGTAGCACCTGTCTGGCTTGCAGCTCTCCCTCTGGAGTATGTCTCGAGTGAGGTAGTCGAGAAAAGGTTGTGCCCAGGTTGGCGTTGTTCGTCCGTCTGGAATGACGGGTTGGTCTGGCTGTTTGAAGACTGGTATGACCGGTAACTCTGGCGGCTCGTCAGAGTCCGGCTGTGAAGCCCCCGGGTCCGGCTGCGAAGCCCCCGGGTCTGACTACGAAGCCTCCGGGTCCGGCTGCGAAGCCCTCGGGTCCAGCTGCCCAGCCCCCGGGTTTGCCTTAGCCCTGGATCTTGTGACGACTGCCGCCGCGACCCGGCTAGCCCCCGGGTCCGTGGATCTGGCTAGCAGGCTGGGGTCGACCTTCAGGATGATGGAGTCCGATTCTGGCGAAGGCGTGATGGACGGCTTGTAGAGGTGCTCGAGGGAGACGCCGGGTGGAATGGCCTGTCGGGTGGAGCCAAGCTTGGCCAGCATGTCGGCCGTCTCGTTGTTGAGCCGGGGTACGTGGCGAAATTCGCACCCCTCGAAATGTGCGGTGAACTGCTGCACGAAGAAATGGTAGGACGCCAGGTTTGCGTCCTTGGCGTCCCAATCTCCCGACGCCTGCTGGATCACCAGGTCCGAGTCGCCGAAGCACAGGATGCGCTGGATGCCTAGCTCCTTTGCTAGCTTGAGGCCGTGGACGAGTGCCTCGTATTCGGCTACGTTGTTGGAGGCCTTGAAGTGGATTTGGAGTACATACTCCAGCCGGTCACCCTTGGGCGAGGTGACGACGATGCCGGCTCCTAGGCCTTCCTTCATCTTGGAGTCGTCGAAGTGCAGCCGCCAGTATGAACTATCCGGACACGGCGGCAAGTACTCGGTTTCTGCCCAGTCGACGAATAAATCGGCCAGGATTTGAGACTTGATGGCCGTCTTGGGCTCGTACAGTATGGAGTGAGCCGCCAGCTCAATGGCCCACTTGGCGACGCGAACGGTTGCGTTCTTGTTGCCGATGATGTCTGAAAGCGGAGCCGCATAGACGACTGTGATGGGGTGCTCCTGGAAGTAGTGGCGCAGCCTCTTGGCGGCGTAGTGCACGCCGTACACAATCTTCTGGTAGTGGGGGTAATTCTGCTTCGACTGCGAGAGGACCTCGCTCAGGTAGTACACGGGCCGCTGGACCGGCTGCTCCTTGCCTTCCTCGCGGCGCTCGACCACGAGGACGACGCTGACGACCCGGCTGGTGGCGGCGATGTACATCAGCATTGGCTCTTTTGCAGCCGGCGGTGCTAGGACGGGTGCAGTTGACATCACCCGCTTGAGCTCGAGGAACGCCGCGTCCGTCTAGTGAGTCCAGGTGAACTTGTCCGCCTTCTTGAGTAGCTGGTACAACGGCAAGGCCTTCTCCCCCAGCCGGCTGATGAATCGGCTGAGGGAAGCGAGGCAGCCGGCAAACTTCTGGATGTCGCGCAGCCAGATAAGGCGCTTCATGTTCTCGATGGCCGCGATCTTGTCCGGGTTAGCCTCGATCCCTCGCTCGGAAACGAGGAAACCGAGCAGCTGGCCAGCCGGCACGCCGAAGACGCACTTGTCCGGGTTGAGCTTCATCTCGAACCGGCGTAGGTTGGAGAAGGTTTCTTTGAGGTCGTCGAGGAGGGTGCGCCGCTACTTGGTCTTGATGACGATGTTGTCGACGTAGGCGTGGACGTTCCTGCCGATCTGGTCGTGGAGGCACCTCTGGATGCAGCGCTGGTAGGTGGCGCCTGCGTTCTTCAGCCCGAAGGGCATGGTGGTGTAGCAGTAGGCTCTGTACGGCGTGACGAACGCCGTCCTCAGCCGGTCGGCCGGGTTGAGCTTGATCTGGTGGTAGCCGGAGTAGGCGTCCAGGAATGACAGGAGGTCGCACCCGGCCGTGGAGTCGATGACTTGGTCGATGCGGGGTAGGGCAAATGGGTCTTTCGGGCACGCCTTGTTCAGGCTGGTGTAGTCAACGCACATGCGCCATGTGACGTTCTTCTTGAGGACGAGGACTGGGATTGACAGCCAGTCCGGGTGAAACACTTCCATGATGAAGCCGGCTGCGAGCAGCCGGGCTATCTCCTCATCGATGGCTCTTCTTTTCTCCTCCGCGAAGCGGCAGAGTCCTTTCTTGACTGGTTTAGCGTCTGTCCTGACGTGGAGTGAGTGCTCGGCGAACTCCCTCGGTACACCCGGCATCTCCTTTGGTGACCATGCAAAGATGTCCCGATTCTCACGGAGGAAGTCGACGAGCTCGCTTTCCTATTTGCTGTTGAGGTTGCACCCGATCGTGATGAGCTTCTCGTTTGGCTTGCTTGCGTCCAGTGGTATCTTCTTGCTATCCTTCGATGCTTCATAGCCGGCATCTCCGGCTCCTCTATCTTGACGGCGTGCATGATTTCCTTGAACTCTTCGGCGATGGCGAATGACTCGGCTATCTTGGAGCCGGCTGAGGCACATGCTATGGACCGCATGTAGTCGCCCGAGACGGTGATGATGCCCTTTGGACCCGGCAGCTTCATCTTCAGGTATGCGTAGTGGGGCACCGCCATGAACTTGGCGAGAGCCGGACGCCCCAAGATGACATGATAGGCGCTGCGGTGCTCCACCACCTCAAACTGGACGGTTTCGCGGCGGAAGTTTGTTCTGTCGCCGAAGATGACGTCCAGCCGGCACATTCCAATGGTGGTACAAGCCTTGCCAGGTACGATGCCGGTGAAGACTATCCGGCTGGGCTGCAAGTCGGACTTGCGGATCCCTAGATTGTCTGCGGTGTCCTTGTACAGGATGTTGATGCTGCTTCCTCCATCCACGAGTACCTTTGAGAAGGGGCACATGAGCCGGCCGGAGACGATGGTGGGGTCGAGGATGAGGTAGTAGCCCTCGGGTGTAGGCATGATGTTTGGGTGGTCCTCCAGCCCGAATGATATGGGCTGCTTGGACCAGTTCATGAGTTGCTGTACATCCGGCATGACGGCATGGACTTCTTCCGCCCGCCTGCACTGGCTACGCTTGTCGTTGCGCTCGATGACGGAGATGACGTAGGTCGCGTCCCTGTTGGGGAAGTTGTTGCGGGAGCCGCCTGCGGTGTCAGCCGGCCGCTTGCCCCGGTTGTCGCGGTCATTGCCGCCTGGAGGTGGAGGTGGAGGCGGAGGCGGCAATCCCAGGCCCCTCTGGACTTGTCCCGTCCAGCTACAAGAGGTGGTGGTGTGCTCGACTGGTTTTCCTGGCTCGTTGTGCCACGTGTAGGGACCGCGCATTGCACCCTCGAGCGTGAGCCCGGGCCGGGTGTATGGGCGGCCCTCTGGTTGGGTGTTCGGGCGGGGAGGGTCACGGTTTTCACCGCACGGCGCCTGTCGGTTTCCCTCTGCGACGGCGATGACGTACCGCTCGTCTGACATCACCCCGCCCCTCTTACGATTGTCGCGGTTGTTCGGCTGGCCACGGTCGTCGCGGCGGTCGCAGTTTTCGCGATTGTCGTGGTTCGGTTGTTGCGGTTGGAGTTGCTGGGGCCGGCTCGGTCTCTATCCGGCCTGTCGGTGATCGGCTGACCATTCTCGTTCACCCGGATGTACTTGATCATCGCCGAGTCGGCCGTCGCGTAGGCGTCCGCGATGGACATGAGCTCGAGCATCGTCTGGGGGTTGACCCGGAGGAGCTTGTGCTTGAGCAGGGTGTTGTCGCGGCAGCCGCTGGTGAAGAACTCGATGGCCTGGCTCTCGGTGACCCCCTCGCAAGTGTTGCGTAGGTTGGACCACCGGGTGAGGTACTCGTGGTCCCTTTCGCCTGGCTTCTGGACGCAGCCGGCCAGGTGGCGCGGGCGACCCGGACACGAGTTCCAGATGAATACCTCCTCGAAGTCCAGCCACGAGTTGACGCTGCATACCGGCACATCCACAGTCAAATGGACCAGCTGAACGTGCAAATCAGGAGTTGCTCAAAGGGATTAAGTCCAGATTGAGAGTTCCCCTATTACGAGCTGCCGGGTGTTGGGTTGAGGAGTTGCCAGCAGTACTCTGGAGCATACGGACGACTCCTAACAGATCCATCGGCTTCACGCCATTCTTCATGGTCTATGGAGCAGAGGCAGTCCTGCCCAGCGATTTACTTCATGATTCACCACGAGTCGCCAATTATGTCGAGACAGAGAACGAGCTCACTCGCCAGGACTCGGTGGATGCACTTGAGGAGGCAAGGGAGTTAGCCCTTGAGAGATCTGTAGTTTACCAGCAGGACTTGCGGCGACATCACGCACGCAGAATCAGAAGTCGGACTTTCCAAGAAGGGGACTTAGTGCTGCGCCTAGTCCAAAATAAGGAAGGGATGCACAAGTTATCTCCTCCATGGGAAGGACCGTTTGTTATCAGCAAACACTTACACAACGGGTCGTACTATCTCATGCATGTGCGGGAGACAGCAAGTGAAAGCAAAGGAGCTGACACAGCTCATACACTGGACCCCTATGCAGAGGCAAAGAGGCCCTGGAACATAGCTCAGTTGCGTCCATACTATAATTAATCCTTGTAAGCAGGATATGATAATTATTAACGAGCCCAGTGAGCTCTGCAGCATTGTAATATGATTGTTATGATTAAAAGAAATAAAGCCGACTACTTCTGAATATGAAATCTTTTGTCGAGACACTCAATATGTGCGCTTTATTTTGATCATATGGTTCTTGGGGGCTTGTCTTTCAGAAAAAACTTCAAGCTTCAGACTCATGGACCTGGCTTAAAAGCCAACTCCTCCATGATTTTAGCTGGTAAGTTAGAAGCAACTCGAAAATTTTCACTAAAGACTACAGGCACGACTCGTCCCGAACTCCTATGAAGCCTAAAAAGGACTTAGGAGGATGCGGGCTTGTCAGAGTAAACTGTTAGCAAAAGTCATGCGGGGCCTACTTATTCATCAGTATAAATTCAGATGGGTTATAAGAACCAAACCAACTTGTATAAAGGAGGCAATAAAAGGTTTAACACATAAAAACAAGTCGTTCAAAAGCATGTCGTCACCAGGATAAAAGTTTTACATCTCATGAAGCCGGACAACACGGCATAACTTCAATGCAAGTTCAAAAGTCATCCAACGGATGATCATTCTGTGCAGGAGTAGAACCAGAAGTTGGAGCATTGGCCGCAGCGCCCTGAGCAGAACTACCAGGAGCAGACGAGTCCTTTTTGCCATGAGCGGCTCCTTCCTCAGGTTGTTGGGAGTTGGCACCGTCTTCTGGTCGAACTCGAGCGGGTGTAGGCATTGCAGGAGTTGTCAGCATAGGTCCTGTAGAAGTCGACGCACCAGCGCTCGATTGAGAGGGACGGCCAAACTCCACAACTGGAGGAGTTGCCATGACAATCTTCTTATTGTTGGAGTCGTACCGGTGGGTCCAGATCTCCGAGTCCATCTTCTCCACAATCTGGCAAGCAAAGGGCCTGAGACTCTTCTGCAGTGCGTCAAATTCTTCCTTTGTAGCGGGGGAGCCGTCCTCATGTTGTTCAGGCCTGCCCAGAGTTAGCAGGCTAGGATCTACAATCGTTGGGTAGTAGGAGTGCACCAATGCAAGGACTCGGACAGCTGCACACCTGAAGGAAGACTCCTTCCAAGCCGTCACATATGTAGGGGAGCGAGACAACTCCCTCACCAGCCGTTCAGGAGCTGAAGGACACTTTTTCTGCGGTGACAGATAGGTGACAATAGCCTTTGCACCTTCCTGCAGGCCATGGCAGTAGTCGAGGAGTTCATTCATCTGCTGGCTTACAGGAAGTTTCACCTTTGGGGAAGCTGGACCTGGAAAGGTTACAGAAAGTCAGAATAGTAAAAGCAAAGGATTAATAGCACAATACAAAGGTGAAAAAGGAGCTTGGATTACCAAAGATATGCTGGGTCATCACTCTGATGCCCTTGCGGCAGCAGTCAAGGCCAGTGTTCAGGTCCTTGATGGCTTTCTCAGCGATTTTCTTGTTGTGAGAAGATTCTTCCTCTCATCATCCAGTTCAGCGCAAACTCTTTTCGAGTCACTTTCCAGCTGTCGGGAGAGATTCCTCTCATTTTTGGCAGCTCGGGCAGAAGCAACCGCCTTTTCCTCCAACTCCTTCATGTCTCTTTGCATGCGAGAGACAGTGTCCTACAACAACATAAACACATGGAGTTATCAGTATCTTCATATTCTTAGAGGTAGCTCCAAGTCGTCAAAGATGCACAACTTGGCGCTTGGGGGCTACAGGGAGTTCTTTTTCAAAAAATACAAGTCAGCTCTAGCAGTTAAAGTTTTTCAGCAAGTTCACAAGACATGACCTACGAGTCCCAAGGTGTTGTAATCAAGAACTCGGCACTTGGGGGCTACAAGGGTTCAAAATTCAAGTTCCACACAGTATGTAAAGTACAGATGGTAGCTCCGAGTTGTCGCAGGCTAACAACCCGGCGCTTAGGGGCTACTCAGGGATCAAAATTTAAAGCAAGATAAAGATTTTCAGTGTCTTCAGCTCCGAGTTGTTGCAAGCTAAAACAACTCGGCGCTTGGGGGCTGCAACATGAAGTTTAGTTTTTCTACAAGTTGGCAGTTCAAAAGTGAAGCACCTATCTTAGTCCCAAGTCACCACAGGTAGGTGCTTGGGGGCTACTAATATGACAAGAAGTGACCACTCACAAAGGATAAAGAGAAGGACTTACAGTATGGGTCATCTTGAGAGCCATCAAGCTGGTCAGCTCCTCACCCTTTACCCTAGCAGCCTCTTCATTCCACTTGAAGGCATCATCCCATGCCTCTACAAAGGACTTGTTTTCTCCAACCCGAAGTCGGCTATAGTGAACAGCGAGGTCGGAAGCTGGATTTGCAGGTTCGTTGGTAGCTTCAGGGGGAGGTGCCTTGGAGGTGCTTGTCATTGTGTACTCAGCCTGGGCTGCGGGTTGAGATTTAGCAACAGGAGGGGAGTTAACCCGAGTTACCAACTCGTCCACAGGAATTGGTGGAGGAGTGGTAGCAATGGTGACTCCAGTGGAAGTCGATAGTGTGGGTGCAGCCTCAGCTTTGCGAGTTGAGGCGACATCAGTTGCATCAGAGAATTTTGCAACCTTAGTTGAAGGGCGAGCCCTAAAAAGAAGAACGGGAATAGCCAAAGTCATGAAAGGTAGATGAAAAGGAAAGCAAACAAGTCGGAAGAATGTGATTGAAAAGTTAACTTACCCAGCATTGGTCTCCAAGTCCAAAGAGGCGTTGGAGTCAGAAGATGGCATGGCTCCAGATTCGTAGGAGTCGGAAACGGTAGGAGGAGAAGCGGAGGACGACTTGCGCTTGCGAGTGCTGGGAATAACCAGCGGGGCGTCAGCCGACCCACTACTCCGCAGCTTCCTCAGCCATGCGGCTTTCACGGCCTGTGATCATTGGTCATCTTTAATAACTGGACTTCGAGTTGAGGAAAGACGTGAAAAAGGCACATTTGATACTCCGGTCCGCTCCTTATTCTTCGTGTTCCTTGGAGGAGTGGGAGCCGGGTCCTTATCGCTGGACAACTCCCCGGAAGAAGTCGACACAGCAGTTGGCAGGTCTGAAGTAGAAGGACCTTTGCCATCATCATCGGGAGTCTCCGGAGAGGACTAATAGTTCTCTTCATCAGCGCCATCATCGCTTTCAGCTCTGGCGTCTTGTTCATTTGGTGACCACCAGTTATCAGTGATCTATACAAAGGTTCAGAAAGGAATAGTCAGACAGAGAAGGAGTTGAAATGTTGCAAAAACAAGTTCAGAATAACAAGTATGAAGCAACTTACCGCTTGTCGTGGTATGGACATATGCCTAAGGAAAGGATTGAGTGGAGTGGGAGCAGCCAACACAGCTGGCGGCATTTGCAGGCGGGATTGGGCACAAGCATGCACACTAACACACGATGTACCCAGGTTCGGAGCCCTCATGGTGAGGTAACACTCCTACTCCTTCTTGTGCTCTTGCTTATTCACGGTGGATAGGTTACAAACTTGCTCCTTGAGCTGTATATGATGGTCCGGCTAAAGCAGTCGGGTGAGTAGTCTAGGGTTTCCTGGAAAAAGCCTCTATCGTCCGCCCCTTTCTATCTGGCCGCACCCCCCTTATATAGGGATGAGGAGGTGCTGTACATGTGTGGGACCGGCTCATTACACACTGACTAGCGGGGGGCGGCTGCCCGACCCGGACCCGGCGGGTCCGCATACAGTCTTCTTCCTTCCCACAGTGTTCTTCCATCAGGTATAGTGGACGTCGCACGGTATGGAGGCGCCGCTGTCGGGGACGAGCGAGGCCGGGTGGCGCGCTTCCGGTCTGGTCAGCTCGCTGTCGGGGACGTGCGAGGCCGGGTGGCGCGCCTCCAGTCTGGTCGGCTCCGGCTCCGCCGGGTGCGGGTCGGCGACCAATGGCACGCCCGGCACTGTGCGTCGTGGAGTCTGGCGGCCGCGTCGTGGGCGACATGGGAGCAGTTCTCCCCCACGCTGTCTTGTCGGCGACCCTGGCCGGCTGGAGGCAGCCGGCGTGTGTCCGATGGGACGCGGTGGACTTCTCCTCGCAGGTGCTCCGACTGGCAGATGGCCAGCCGGCCAAGTCGCAGCCGGCGTTGAGCTGGTCCGGCTGAAGGATCCACCCGGATACGTCCAGCCGGATGTCTTGAAATCTTGTCTTGTAAACTGCTATGACCACCCGGGGGTCATCCCCCCGACACCGCTGGTGGAGGAGTTGTCACGCAGAAAGGTGAAAGACCAAAGCTCTCTTGGTCCTTTACTAGTCGGCCGGTCAGCTTCTTCACCAAGCGATTGATCTCGGTGGTGCTGGCTTGTTTCTCGGACATCCGGAGGTTGTCAGTCACACACCGGGTGTACTCGACGATCAGCCGAGTCCTGGGGCTAAGAGTCTCGATCCTCCAGGTAGTCCAGCAGAGCACCAGGTCCATGCCTCCGAGTCCGTGGGCCACGAGGGTGCGAAGTCGGTCCATCAGGGCATCAAATTTGGGGCGGGCTTCCTCAGGGCATTTTGCCTTCATATTTGCAGTTATTTGAAGGCTGTCAGGAGAGAAGCTGGGAAGGCGAGGTTCGTTCTCAGGGGACGTGTCTTTGCAGTAGAAATATGATTTTTGCCAGTCCTTGACACGGCTGGTGAGGATGGGTTTTGGAAAAAGTACGCCTTGGCGGCGCTGAAGAGTAACGGCTCCACATTTCAGGAGAGGGCCGCCCGAGTACTCAGGTTGCGGGTTGCAGTAGAAAAGCTCAAGCCAGAAATCTAAGTCCGACTTGATTTGGAGGTAATCCTCACACAAAGTAACGAAATTGGACAAGTTCAAGATGGAGTTGGGGGCAAGGTCATCGATTCTAAGCTTATAGAAGTCGAGAACTTGGCGGAAGATAAGATTGCCGGGGGGAGTGAAGTCGCGAAATAGATGCTCACCGAAGACGACGACTTCCCCGGAGGCCGGAGAGGGCTCGACTTCCTCGCCGGTGGCGTGCTAGGAGATGCTGGAGGAGATGAGTCCAGATTCTTCATAGCCCTCGAGCGTTTTTTGGGTCAGCATAGATCTGCCCCAATTGGCGGAGATGGTTCGCCTAGATCCGGAAGCAGCGGGTGCAGCAGCGGCGGCGGCGGCAATGTCAACCACCGAGCTAAGGGTGGCTTTTTTGCTCTTGGAGGCCTTGGATTGCTTGGGCACCATCGTGGAGAGAGAGAGTGCATGTGTGCATGCGTGAGGTCACGTGCGTGCGAGAGGTACAGAGGAAGAAGACGAAGTGGGAACAGAAAGAATAAATGAGATATGGTCCCCACGCTTTTATAATAGAAAGGGGATAAGAAAAACCCTAGAGAATGACGGCGTTGTCTGTTGCGATAAATGCGCGAGAATCCCGGGATATCCGTGATAATCTCACCAGTCAAAGATGCGGCGAATCCGAGGCGTCGCGAAGACCACGATCAACAGATGGCACGTGTGGAAATAAAAATGACAAAAATAATTCAACAAGGGCCGACTTGTTTCAAGGACGAGTCCTTAGCCTTGCAAGAAAGAAGTTCCCCTCCAAGCCAACTCGTAAAGGGCTACAGCCACAAGGCCAACCAGAGAGTGGGGGTTGAGCATGGCGGGCTTGAGTAATGGAGAAGGGGCGACTTGTTTTTTACCAAGTTTGTTATATCTATGCAGTAATTCATCTTGGAGCTAGCAGCCGGCGACTTCCGAGTTGTTGACTTCAATGAAGAAGTCGGAGGAAAGGGAGTCAGACGAATACGCCAAGTCTGCGCCCAAGATAAATTCGGGGGCTACTGATGGGGGATACTTTTCGGGTAGGCCCATGGAGCCGGAAAGTGGACCCGCCAAGACCAAGGAGACCCAAGCCGGGTTACACTTTAATCAACATGGGCTGGACAAGGAACAAGCCGTCCATCCCGTTACGAGTTAGCAGAAAGGAAAGGACACGGCAAAGACTGGAGTCCCAATACAACCCGGAGTACCGACTTGGAAGGTGAAGACCTAGAGTAGGACTCCGTGTTCGTGTGTAACTCGGCACAAGTTGTAAGTCCAGGGACCCGGCCGCCTTTATAAGGAGGGCCCTGGACCTTAGATCGATAAGCTCTCAAGTCCCACAAAACCCGTAGTCGCCGACTCTCAAGTTAGAGAAGTTGGAACCTTGTAATCGATAAGTCCAGAGTAATAAAGAACAAGCAGGAAGTATGTCTTTACCTCTATCTAGAGGGGATGAACCTGGGTAAACTCCTTGTCCCCTCGTCAAGATTAACCAACTCCTGTGTCCTAGTCGCCAATGGCCCCACAACTTAGCTTTCTGGAGGAAATACTTGCCGTGACAACCCCACGACAGATGGCTTGTTGGTGATGATAGATCCATCAAATTCTAGGAGCGTATTTGGTTTAGTAATATTCCATTATCTACTCAGTTCTAGGATATCTACTTTGTTATAAACCAACATACTAGAACAATTGTTGAGCTTTGGGATGGTTCACAACTTCAGGAGAACCACCACGGGTGAAATGATGAGCCAATGTCAGGAACTTTGGGACTCTGAATTTAACTTGAGAGGAGGACCAATTGATTTGGCAATATGAAAAAATGGGGTTTATTCTGCCATCTCTATGTATATAATAGCTAATTTTAGAGGTGTTAGAACTGTGTTTTTACCTGCAGTCTCGGACTTGAAAATGCCTCTAGAATTTAGGGTTTTTGTGGCTTTTTAGAACAAAATAATGACGAGAGATAATTTGAGGAAAACGTGAATTCATAAGGTTTTGGAATGTGAGCTCTGTAAAGAGATTGAATCCGGTTTTCATCTGTTTTTCGAATGCATTGTTGCAAAAAGGCATTGGGAATTTGTGTTGGAAGTTTTTGATGTTAGGATTGTTAATTTTGAATAAAAACTCAAGGTGCTGCTGAGACTGGTACCGGGCTGACGTGTGTTAACTTTGGGTGAATCGCTACTTGGGCAGCAACCGCAAGCTCTTGGTATGATGGGAGGGCAACAACTGCCTATCTGAAGGAGCACCTTGAATAATGCGACGCATTTCATGCGGTGGTGTAACCCCAAGCCAGGGGCCAATCTCAGATACTTGTGTGCTTGTTCTGTTTGCTTAGCTGGGTAGTTTGGATGTGTAGGTCGAAAATAGTATGCTGCCTTTGTAGGCGCTGATCATGTTCCACACTTGGCTAAGGGCCTGTTTTGCGTTTTTGTTCAGCTTAAAACACTAGTAGTTGCTGATGTAGTTCAGAACCAATGTAGCGGGCAGACGATATTGGTTTCATTTAGAATGAAATGGAACTGAGGAGGCGATCTCTGTTTATCTAAAATACAGTCACCCAAATGAAAGATAAAGTATGATCTTGCTAGACCATTAACAGGAAATTATATCAGGGCATTGCATTGCGAATTGGGCAAAAAATCTCAGAAAAATGTGCAAGTTTATCCAGGAAATTACAGTTATTGTTGTGTTGATCAAAACAACAAGATCCAGTTCCTCTCGAGACGCATGAACACGCTCCAAAGACAGCATGTAACGGAGTGACCCATAGATCACTAACCCATGTACAGTTTCTCATTGATCTGTGGCACACACTTTTGAGTATAGCTAGCAGGGTTCGTCTTCGCAAGACGCTGAAGATCACCACGATTGATCACCTCACATCAAGATTTATATCCTGCTCGAGACAGTCCGCGCCGTCAAGCTGACGACGGGTCGCTGCTTGAGCCCGCTCACCATGCTGCTGCTGGTGCCGCAGACGCCACCGTCGCCGCGGCTCCTATGCCTCGATTTCATTGGCGACACGAAGGATAGCCTCGCCTTTATCGGTGAAACGAGCCTCGTCGCCAGCCTGGACGGCGAGAACGAGCACCGCCGGCTTTTCCCCGGCGGCGACACATCGACAGGCCTTGAATTAGGCAGCAATTTGACCTGGCTTTTCAGCTTGGACCCAAGAGCACCCGGCGGCGACTTGACAAGGAACTTGTGCGGCGTCTGCCGGGCCAGGACAGGGGACCGGCTGTTGTAGAACCGCTTCTGTTTCTTTGTCGCCGACGGCGGGGTGGAGGAGGCGGGAGCGCAGAACGCGGGATTGGGGAACATCACCGTCTTCTTGGCCCACGGCCGGTTCTTGGGGGACACCCTGTTCGCCGACACTGAAGACGGCCGGCCGAGAGGCGAGGTAGGCTTGAACTGTATCCGTGACCGGACGCGCCCGCGCGACGGCGGCGTGCCGACCTCGGCTCCCGCCGTGCCACGCTGGCTCTGCTTCTCCCTGGCGCGGCGGGCTCGGAGCGGCGTCTGCTCCGCCGCGGTCACCTTCCTGCAGGTCCTCGCGACGGGGTTGGGAGTCCTGGGCGGATCCGCGACCGCCACGATGTCCCGGGCGAACTGGCTGGCCTGGACGATCTCCAGCACCGTCTCGCCGAGGAGCATCGCCGGCAACGACATCCGCTTCCACTGCTCGCTGCCGCCGACGAACTTGCCTTTGGGGGATCTGCTCTTCGCGGGCGTTCCCCTCATCCTGCCAAGACACTGTCTGTCAGCGAAATACAAGTACAGATCGGACGGGACGGAGAGAGGGAGAAAGAAAGAGAGCGACTTGCCTGACGGTCTCCTGCTTGCAGCGGATGCTGGTGCGGAGGTATCCGCGGGTGCTGCGCGGGCTGAGGCTGACCCCGGAGACGACCTTGGCGCCGCCGGCCACCGTGTACTGCAGCTCCTGGAGCCGAGCCATGCACCGGTCCATCTGCAAGTACGCGCCCCCAATCAAAACCAGCTAGAGACTCGTGCAATCTTCCCCCCAAAAAAACTCAACTGAATCGAGATCGTATCGCATACCTTCTTGAGGGTCTCCCTGACGAAGGCGGGGTTGAGCGCGGCGGCGGCGGCGACGGCGGCCGCCGTCTGCCTGTCAGGCTTGGCGTTGGGGCTCCTGGCGACCATGGTCGTCGTGCGTGCCTGGGCGGTGGGCGGGTCTGACTCTGCTGCTGATGATGATGATGAGCGGGCGCGGGTTTGAAGAGACGGGCGACTCGTACTGCGCCTGAGCCTAACGGTCGCCCCAGCTCAACGGCTACTTCCCCAGTCTCACTCGGAGTGGGGCCTCGGGGGACGGAGTCTTCTTTCTAGAGCGGCGGCACAGATGGAGTCGTAAATAAGCGTAGTGGGGACACCGTCCGAGTCAAATTGTATGCTACGGAAATTTTGCCATGTGATGGGAATTAATGGCGAGATAAGTGTGGACATTTTTCAAATACATGTGAAGTGAAATACTCCTACGGTTGGGATTTCGATTTCGCCAAGGATTGTGGCCGCGAATGTTTGGGGAGGAAAGATCCAGTGTGGATATTAAAGAGGAACCATGGTTGATACCGAAGAGTTGTTAAAAGAAAGAAAAAAAACCCGCATAGGCCACCAGTGATTAACCAGACATGGTCAAGTTAAAATTGACAATCCATCTCAGGTGGTTCAAAACTACTCCCTCGATTTCAAAATATAAGTCACGCTATTTTTACGTTGATCTTGGATGCTCAACTTTGATTAATAATAAATTATATGGATTGAGAATGTATAATGGTATAGTTGGATTCATCTCGGAAAGTTCTTTCATTCCATATATTTATTATATTAATTCATAGATATATTATCAGTATAAATTATGGTCAAAGTTGTACATCGATGACCAACAAAATTTAAGGGCGTTTAATATTTTGGGATGGAGGGAGTATTGTTCGCCAAGGTTAATCATCATGTTACTTTTTTTTTTGGAAATTGCTACTCCCAATCCATTGATACATTACTCGGTTCCTAAAACGCAACGTCCACGTCTTGGTCCCACCAAATACACATGCAGACAATTAAGCCCCCCCCCCCCCCCCCCCTCACACACACACACCACTCCCTCCTCTCTCTCTCTCTCTATGAGATGTCTCTCTCCTCACCCCTCCTAATTTTAAATGTGTTACCTCAATCGATTCTCTAGGAGGGGTCAAGCGAGACATAGAGATCGCGTTGGCACTACGTGGGCGGGGGCGGTATGGTTGGAGACTCTTTAGTTGGAGCCTTTCCTGGGCTGGACATGGACGGCACGTCACCATGACCATCATCAATGTTAGCATCAGTGTTAGTTCGAGAAACTTTCACAACTAACCTATCAAGAGCAGCATTTTAAGATATGGTCATTTCTTCTAATATTTGTTTCTTCCTACTCTTTTCAGTACCAGAATTATGCTTCCTACTTCTAGAGTTCATGTTTCTTCTTGTTACGTAAACAAGCAAAAATAATAAAAATAGAACTATCAGAGCAATTTATAGGTTTAATAGGAAAATAGAATAAGACTTGACCAAACCTTAAATATGAGAGCAATTTATCTATAAATACTTTGATTCCCTATCTTAATAGAATATAAGACGGTGATACTACGACCACCAATCCCAAAAAAATTGACTCTCATGCAATCAAAGCAATTTATTAGTTAATAATTATCATCAAGAATTCAAAAATTATGTTGTTGCACAAATAAACAATACAAAACAAAGGAAATAACTTCACAAGCTGCAATGCTAAATGTAGAATATAGACCAATGTATGATATGAATTGGCTAGCTCCCTCCGATGAAGACAGGGAGACATCTGACCACATGACCTAGATTTGAGTCAATCAATTGCAGAAATTAGGCTCAAATCGTTGGCCACCAAGTGGTCTATTGCTTGTAGTCCTCGCTAGATGATCCAAGGACATATTCGTATTTTCATTACTTATCATTACTTTTCGCTTCTTTGTACTTTTGGTGGATCATTATTAATAGATCAATGGATCATTTTCACAAAAAAAATTGAATACACTCAATCAATATGAACCATATAAATTGGCAAGAACTCGAGAGAAGCACATGTCATTTGAAAATCAAGGAGCTCAGAATGGAGGGAGTGGGATTGACCCAGGATACGAGGCCTAAAAGACTAGAAGAATGCATGGGCGATGTTAGTAGAAGCCTAGAAGGTAGTCATGTGCGGGTTGGACTACGCAGTCTTGCGGCGGAGGGATCCTGACATGTAGGGCCCCTTATTGCCGGAGAGAATGGAAGAGAGTTAGGAACCACCTGATGGTCAGAACACTATGCTAGTTGGAAGGCGGTGGCGAGGAGTATCCGCAAGCGTGCGTGATGGTGGATCCTCCACATGAGCGCCGCGGAGGGCGAAATTAAGATACGACTGACAAGGCGTGAGTACGTGGCGAGTGATGGGGCGCTACCAGCAGCAGAAATCTCTAGCCATCCGACAGCTCACATAATCGACTGTGACTAGACAAAAGTTCTAGCTATAGCAAAATCGATCTAGAGTCCCAACATATCTTTACCTAATAATAATAAAGGAAGAGTTGCTTCTCCCAAAATTTTCGTCCAACTTTTAAATTGCCACCGAAATTGATGATATTTACCACTATTGCCACCGATAAGTGAAAAAAAAACGATTCGATTCTCCAGGAAACAACCAGCAGCGAAACTATGGATCTAATCCGCCGCCTCTCGTCGATCCACTTTCTCTGTCTCCCACTGCGGCCCTCCCTCCACCGTTAGCCGCTCGGCTGCCGATCCTCCCGCGATGGAACGAGCCGCCGCTGTCGCATCCTCTCTCCGGCGACAGTCCCCTGCTCCTGTCATTGTCCTCCAGCGGCGCCGGGGCCTCCCGTCGTCTTTGTGTTCCCATGCGAGCTCCCAGCCTCCACGAAGATCCCATGGATGCCCTTCATCGCAGGCGCGCCGCTGTACCTGCTTCCAAGCACTGCCACCTCCGCGTACTGGCCGGCAACGAGACGAGCTCCCACAACGGGGGAATTGCGACAAGCGCCACCCCTGGAATCCTCGGCAGCTCACCCTCCCAGTTCCTCCCATGCGCCGTTGGCGGGGCTGGTGGCCATGGCGAGCGCCACTTGCGCCGGACATCGGGGATAGAAGTGGCCCTCGCCTTGCCATAGTGATCGTCGCGAATTAGGAGCTGATGTATTCTTCAGTGGCACTCTGACTTTAGCTCGTCAGGGCTGTGGCAGCTCACTGTCTACGGTGTGCGGATATTCTCATCTTTTTCAGTTTGTTAACAGTTCTGTGCTATTTCCTATCGATGATTTCGATCTGCTGGGAAGCAATAGGAATTTTCTCCATGAAATCGTCTTACCTTGCAGAATATGTGAAAAGCCCAGGCACCTTATACAGTGCAGAATTTTTTGGTTGGCTCACGGCTTAGAGTGAATTTCTGCTGCCGATTTGCTACAGCACAAATCAATCCAAAATGACAAATGGTGTCTGTCCTGTACTTTTTTTAGCTGGGGTTTTTGTGAACAGACGCAATTCTAATATTAATGCTCTTATATAAATGTAACTTCAGATATATCTTGTGAACAGGGTTTCATTGAAGTTTAAGAATTTTGGTGGCGTTAGAAAAAAAGGAATTTATGTGGGGGAGCATACTGTCATCTCTGAATGAGGTGCATGTCTTGCAAGAACACTCAACAGTCTTCCTGATCCTCTCTCCGCAATAGATAGCCTATTTGCAATTGTTTGGTACAATAAAAATGTTGAATGGAGTAAGCGTGGATACATCTTGCTGGCCGAAGTGCCTACTGGGCACATTCTCGCCTTATGCATTCGTTGTTGTTAAGCGTTGCAGTGTAAAAGCGCGGGCATATTTTCTAAAACTTATTCGGTCATTCTTTGTTATTACAAACCTAAGAAAAAAGAGGTCATATTATTTTTTCTTTAAATTAAAAGTTTGATTGAAGATCATGATTAGCGGAAAGAGAAGTAAACGTTTATGTTCTAATATGGAAGTTTTATGTTCTAATGTGGACGTGAATGAACATTTAGTATATGGTGGAAGAATATCTATTAAAAATCAACCCGTTGCAACGTACGGGCATGTTTGCTAGTATCATATAAAAGTAGTTAAAACACAGAGGATAATATCTAACACATCCAGAAAACATAATAATACCGTGTGACAGACTGAAATCGCAGGAAATTGAGTTCGAGTAGCACCTTAGATAGGATTGAACACGACCCAATCAGTCCACGCCAAAAAAAAAAAAAGGAACACGACCCAACTAGTATATCCAGGGTTAACCTAAACGAGCAAGACAACAAATCGGCAGAGATCCCGACCGAGCTGACGGCCGTCGACACCCATCGCCCATCGATCCATTAGACACCGCCGTGTTGCAGCAATGGATCCGCACGTGGGCAGCAGCTGGCGGTTCCCATCAGACGTCCTCGTCGAGATCCTGCTTCATCTTCCGCCCAACACCCGCCGCCGATTCCGCCTCGTCTGCCGACACTGGCGCAAACTCATCGACAAGCGAACATTTCTGCGCGGCTCCAAGACGCTCATCGTCACCGACCAGGGCGCCGCGTTCGTCATGGACGACCAAACGGGCCGCCGCAAGGACCTGTGGACTAGCAGCACGCCTCCCCGCTGCAGAGGCATGCGCATCCTCGGCACCAGCAACGGCCTGGTCTGCCTGTGCGACGACGCGGTGCCGGGCGGCGCAATCACCGTGGCCAACCCTGTCACCGGCGAGACGCTCGACGTCCCGGCTCTGCCATTGCCACCGCCGTGTGCCGATGCTGGCGGAGACCACGGTGGACGCTGGCACCAGGCGTACAGCTTCGGGTACCACCCGACGACGGGACGCTACAAGGTCGTGCACCTACCGTGCCGCTTTGAGCAGGAGAAACTGGAGTTCCACAATGTGCAGGTGTTCACGCTCGGGGAGGAGTCCTGGCGGGACGTTGCGATCACGGTCGTCCCGGACTCGAGATGCGACCTCGACGCCGGGATCGTGGACGTCAACGGCACGACGTACTGGATCACGGTGGCTGGAAACGTCATGTCATTCGACCTCGAGGAAGAGACCATCACACCTATGAACTTTATACCATCAGCACCAGAGAGGAAGTTCCTCACGGTGGTGCACGGGATGTTGGGAGTTGCCTATCAGGAGACCTTGTCGATGATCGACACCACGGAGGTGTTGGTCATGGGGAAACCACGAGGCTTGAGACCTTGGTTGAGTTTGCAGGTGTGGCCGTCGCGTAGTCTTACGGTGCAAAGGCCAAGGGGACACCAGCGTCTGACGCGCCCGCACTTCGTTCAGGATAGTGGGCACGTGCTGACATGGGGGTCGACGTGCGGCTACGGAGGTCTCTACAAACACAAGCCGAGATGCAGCGATAATGTCAATGACGAGTACGGCTGGCTGCAGATCCACGAGAACAACCAAAGCACGATGGTCGCTGATATCAAAAGGAGCTCGGATACATGCGCCCTCACCTATGTCGAGCGCAAGGAGTCGTTGAGCGAATTAATTAAGTAAAAATTTATTTACTCGTTTATCTTTTGTTGCTTCAGATATTCAGACAAATACATCACAAATATGTACCTTGACACGTTTTGACATCACTGCTATTTTGAGTAAAATACATGATTAGTATAGGAACTTGCTAGCGAGGTTCAGTTTAGTACATCAATTTAGAAATCCATTAGTTTCGTCCATCATCTTTCCTAAGTGACACACCAGGGGACCATTCAAACCAGCACTAACGTGGTACACGGACACTAACGTGGTACACTGACCTAGCTTAATATTTCAGTGCGTGCACGACACTTGATGGGGAGGCGATGGGTCTCGTAGGGGTGTAATTCTACACTCAACCCCGTCTGCTTGTTTGTGTCTCACAATCGAACCCCCAACTATATCGTTTCATCGGTAGCGGTACACCGATCAAGAGGACGAAAGTGATGGCGCCCCAACATTGAGAGCGAGGAGCCCTTGCTCTTATTTACGGAAACTTTCTACGCATGTTGTCAATTTCAACTGATTAAATCGGATTAGGACAATCCGACGATAAGTTGTGGATGTGCGTTTTAGGGTTGTGAAGTTAGGGATCTCAAGTTTAATTGGTGCATATGTGTATTCGAATGTGCGAAGGGCCAAAGTGCAAAGTTTTGTGGTGGCTTTGTTAAATAACGACCTCATCAAGAACCATGTTCAAGCAGTGCCCAAGCACAAGTCTTCATGCCATGTTGGTGTCGACAGCTCAGTCGGGGTGTTTTGGATATGTGGTGCATCACTTAGACAGGTTTATGGACTAAACTGGTCGATTTACAAGTTGGTGTACTAAATTGAACATCACTAACAAGTCTATTTTACTAACCATGTTTTTTTATTTACAAAAACAATCTTGTTTTGCTGCAAAGACTGATATTTTGCACAGTAGTTAAAACAGACCACTAACATCCTTACAAATATAGTTGGATTTAATACTTATAAATTATATGTGTTAGTTTGCGTCGATAAATAGTTTTGCTATAAGTTATCTAAACAAGCAAAAAAAAAAAATCGGTGGTCAAAATCTATACCTAATAGTAAAAGCATTAAGGCTTCCGCGGTTTGGTTTGGTACGTCGATGAAATTGCCCCTAAATTTCTAAATAATTATCCACCTGTGCCATCCCTTAGTTAAAAAAACGGGTTGAATTCTCTTTTCCGTCCCGTCATTGGACGCCACTGCCGACAGAGCCAATCTCTCTAACGTGAAAATACCAAAGCGTTGAAGCGCATCACCGTCGAGCGCCACCAGGCCACCGTTGTTGACCAACGCGGCTATCCCGATCCTCTACGGTAGTTGCTTTCTCGCCATCATGACCCACTGCGAGCAGGATTAGTCGGCCGTCACCGCGGCAGCCACCGTGGTGTTTGACGTCGCCCCCAACCTCCAGCGGGTAGCAAGCAGACCTTGTACGCCCCGTTGTAGCTAGGGTCGGCATCTTCGAGCGCGTCGGGCGCGGCAGCTTGTTCTCGGGTGCGGGACGCGGCGATCGTTGGCCGAGGCGTCTCTTTCTGCTTGTCTGTGCTTGTTGTCGTCTGGGGCGCGGCAAGGTGTGGCCAGGGTGTTGTTGGTTTGCTACTTCAGCGTTGGGTCCAGGCCGGGCCATCGGAGGTAGGGGGAGTTTGCCTGATGGATAGGGGCGATCTGAGGCTGCTCAGTTGCAACGTCCGCGGGTTGAACTGCTCAGTTGCCTGTTGATCCCGGCGTGATGCCGTGCGTGATCTTGTCCGCGACGCCAAGGCATCTTTGGTTTGCTTGCAGGAGACAAAGATGCAGGTCATTGACCGTCAGCTGGTTATCCAAACTTTGGGCATGGAGTTCGCGGACGACTTCGCCTTCCTGCCGGCGGACGGCACTCGCGGAGGAATCCTCCTGGCGGCATCGAACAGATTCATGGCGCTATCGCTGCCGTCGACCACCCCCAACACGATCTCGGCTCTAATCACGGACAAGGCAGACGGGTCCACGTGGACGGCAACGGGGGTGTACGGCCCCCAAGGGGAGGGAGCGAAAAATGCTTTTATCGACGAACTGCGCGCGATCGCGGCCGCGAGCCCCTCCCGATGGCTAGTGTTCGGGGACTTCAATCTGATCTACCGTGCGGAAGATAAGAACAACGACAACCTGAATAGAAGATTGATGAGAAGATTCAAGAGTGCACTCGACTCTATGCGACTCCGAGAGCTCAACCTCTCGGGTAGGAGGTTCACGTGGTCAAACGAGCAGGCAACTCCGACGATGACACGGATTGACAGGTTTTTCTGTTCCGAGGGCTGGGACTCGACCTTCCCTTCGGCGATGCTGCAAACTCTTCCGTCCTCGTTGGCCGACCATGCTCCTCTGCTCCTTGTGGGTGCGGTCGCCATTCCTAGGTGCCGCACCTTCAGGTTTGAGGCTTTCTGGCCACGAATGGAAGGGTTCCACGAGGTGGTGCTGGATGCTTGGGAAAAAGAGGTGCACTCCAACGATCCAGTCCGCAAGCTGCATGTTAAATTGGAACGCACAGCCAGGGCTTTGAAGAAATGGCACAAGGCAAAGTTTGGCGACCTCAAGCTGCAGCTTGCTATTGCTCGTGAAGTGATTGGTCGGCTGGATGTGGCTCAGGAGCGCCGTGCGCTATCGGCAGCCGAGCGCCGGTTGCGGATCAGCCTTAGATCAAAGATTTTAGGAATTGCGTCGATCAACAAGATAAGGATGCGCCAAAGGGCAAGGCTCTCCAATATTAAGCTGGGCGATGCAAACACTCGCCTCTTCCACTTGAGGGCCAACGGAAGGAGAAGGAAGAACTTCATCCAAAACCTTCACACTCCGGAAGGGTTCGCGATTACCCACGAGGAGAAAGAAGCTGCAATCACCAACCACTTCAAACAATTCCTTGGCACGGTGAAGCAGCGTACTACAAGCCTCAACTGGACTGAGCTGGGATACGAGGCGCATGACTTGGAGCACCTAGAGGCCCCTTTTGGGATGGTGGAATTGAGAGCGGCGGTCTTCGCTCTCCCTGTGGAAAAGGCGCCCGGCCCCGACGGTTTCATAGGTCTTTTTTTCAGATCGTGTTGGGAAATTGTGGATGAGGACCTCCTTGAGGCGGTGGTGCACATGGCCGAGCATGGAGGGACGACGGCGGGCCTGCTGAACTCGGCGAGCATTGTGTTGCTACCAAAGAAAGCGGACACACGGACCATCGCAGACTTCCGACCGATAAGTTTGATTCATAGAGTGTCCAAGATCTTCTCCAAGATTTTGTCCATGCGCCTGGCACCTCTTCTCCCGGACCTAGTCTCGCCAAGTCAATCAGCATTCATCAAGAAGAGATGCATCCACGATAATTTCCTCCACGTCCAGGGCATGATAAATGCGATGCACCGCGAGAAGACACCGGGCTTCTTCCTCAAGCTTGACATCACAAAGGCCTTTGACTCCGTCAGTTGGGCATTCCTCTTGGAGCTTCTGGAGGCGCTAGGATTCGGCCCCCGATGGCGGAGATGGATATGCCTTCTCCTGTCAACTGCCACATCACGGGTTCTTTTGAACGGCAAGCCTGGGCCACGCATCGCCCATAGGAGAGGACTGCGGCAGGGGGACCCCTTGTCCCCAATGCTCTTCATTCTGGCAATCGATCCCATCCACCACCTCTTCAGGGTCGCTGCCGAGAGGGGCCTACTTCTTCCGTTCAGGGCGGCTCCGGTGCGGTTTGCGGTGTCTCTTTACGCAGACGACGCGGGAATTTTTGTGGGGCCAGAGGCAGCAGACATGGCAGTGGTGCGTGAGGTCCTTCGTGCTTTTGGGGAGGCCTCGGGGCTGATCACCAACCTCATCAAGTCGGAGGCCTTCCCGATCGGCTGCACCGAGGCGCAGATTGAGGTGGCTCTCGAGATTTTCCCGGCCAGGCGTGGGTCGTTTCCGTGCACCTACTTGGGATTGCCTTTGCACCATTCGAGGCTAAAGATGGTGCACTTCCAACCACTCCTCGACAAGATCGGATCCCGGCTCGCCGGTTGGTGGGGGAAGCACTTCACGCGAGCTGGCCGGGTTGTGCTTTGCCAATCTGTTTTCACCTCCATGGTCCTCTACCACCTTGCAGTTTTCAAGCTACCCAAGTGGGTGATCAAGAGGATCGAAAAAATAAAGCGGAGCTTCTTGTGGATGAAGGCCGGGGCTGCCCCGGGATCAAGACCGCACCCGCTAGTAAATTGGCGAACTATATGCAGGCCAAAGGAGCTAGGGGGGCTCGGTGTGCTTGATTTGGAGAGGTTTGGGCGTGCACTGCGGCTGCGGTGGCCATGGCTTGCATGGACCGACGAGACGAGACCTTGGAGGGGGATGGCAACACCGTGCGACGACATCGACATGGAGCTCTTCCGCGCCGCCACGGTAGTCACACTAGGTGATGGGGCGAAGTGCCTGTTTTGGCTCGACGCTTGGGCTCAAGGAGGGGCGCTGCGACATCAATTCCCAGAGCTCTTCGCCATCACCACAAGGAAGAGGAGAACAGTGCAAAAGGAGATGGAGAATAACAACTGGATTCGCTCCCTGGCTCGCATCTCTACGGGAAGACACTTGGAGCAATACATTCGGCTATGGACCATGATGCAGGGAGTGCACCTCCTCCCAATGGCAGACACCATCAGATGGCGGTGGACGGAGGATGGTGTGTACACGGCGGCTTCGGCATATCGTTGCCAATTTGCAGGCTCATGCGCTCCGTTCCGCTCGGCCAAGTTTTGGCGGGGGTACGCGGAGGCCAAGTGCCGGTTCTTTGCATGGATGGCTCTGCATGGCAAGATACTCACCGCAGACAACCTGGCAATCCGTGGGTGGCCGCATGATCCAATATGCAAGCTTTGTAGGATTCACCCGGAGACGGTTCAACACCTCACCCTTTACTGCCACTTCTCAACCGCGGTTCGTGAGCGCATCTTCTCATGGCACGAGCAGCTTGGGGCGCCCTCACATCCCAACGGTAGAAGCCTCAATGAATGGTGGGACGCGACGATCGCCGGGATTCCCAAGGATAGAAGAAGGGAGGCGAGTGGGGCAATCATGTACTCCATTTGGGGAGTGTGGAAGGAAAGAAACCGGAGAGTCTTCCAGAACAAAGCGCTGCAGACGGACGCGGTGGCGGCCTTGGTGCACGAGGAGATGGCGCAGAGGGCCTATGCGCACACACAGGACCCTGGAGACGCCTAGTTTTTTTGTTTCTTGTGCGTGTCTGTGGGAGTCGAGACTTGAGAGTGCCTCGATCCATGGGCTTGGATAACATCTGTACATAAACTCTTTTTTCTACCTAATCGAAGAGCGGTACGACCGCCGGTTCCTCAAAAAAAAAATCAGTGCAATGCAAGTGAAATCGGAAGAGAGAGACGACTTGCTCTGCCAGCTATTGCAACAGTCTTCAAGCTAGATTTAATTTTGGGCACTAATCTATCTATCTCTCGCCACCAATGCCTTGCCACATGATGACACGGCGAGATGGAGCGCGTCGATCTACCCTCCTAGGCTCATGGCAGGCGTTCCCTATATGACCACCACACAAGCCACGCCGACCAGATGAAACGTGTTGATCTCCGCTCACAGGCTCAAGGCAGGCATCGGAGGACTGGACGTCGGCATGGAGCACTTGACCCGGCCATGGGGCACAGAGGCATCAGAGAATAGCTCGATGGGCGCCCCTGAATTATTCTCTAACGGATCTACTGCTCCTAGGCGTCAGTCTGCATAGGTTGCTTCTACTCTATCATGGACATCGTTCTTCACTACTCCATCTTGCCGGAATCGTGCTAGCTTGCCCAAGGTCGTAGGATTGGAGCCAGTCTATCGCCCCTGAATTATTCTCTAACTGATCTACTGCTCCTGGGCGTCAGCCTGCACAGGTTGCTTCTACTCTATCATGGACATCGTTCTTCACATCGGCAGTTCCGTGGCCGCCGAGCGCGGATGCATGCTGATTAAATGTATTTTTCCGTCAAGGTGTTGTCACTCATGAACAACCGATGTTCATAGCTACAAAATTGTTCAGTTTATGCATTGCTTCAGTCTTTGCAGGTGTAATCTGTCTTTGTAATGTGTTGCTTCAGTTTTTCCTTATTCAATTTGTTCTCAGTACTGGTAATTGCTATGGAGATCTATCTGGAGTGTGTTCGGTACTCTGTTTTCGTTTTGCACACTTTATTTTGACAACTTGTTTTGCTCACTGAATCGTTGCCCGAAAACTGCAAGTCTGGAGAAGCTTTGGACCGTTTTGCTCACTGGATCCCTGCCTGAAAACTGCAAGTGTGGTTGTGTGGAAGTCCCATGTCATCATGCGGGAGGGTGGAGGCCCCGAAGGATTTAGCCAGTATGCTTGAAATCTGCTCCTGGTGTTGTTTTCCGAGTTGTTTGGCTGATGTTATTTTTGCTAGCTGGTTGGGTGACGTTGTTCTTCTAGAAAAATTAATCTCTCCAAAAGCATCAGTCTGCTATATTGATGAGGTTCTATTATGTTGTGTTGTTTTGAGAGAGAAAGTGAAACTCAATAAATATATGTATTGTTAGAATTTGGAGAGTGAGGTATACAGAGGCCATCAAAGTCCACCAAAAAATGTTAGAGAAATATTTTCTAGGGAATTTCCAAACAAGCATATGGAGAGCCAAATTTGATGCGTCTTTGCACTTGCTCTAATTTAGTCTTCCAACCGTGATGACAGAAGGTGCAACCAAAGTTTTGATCCATGTTTTTTTATGGTCGGGCCTTTACATTCAAATATGAAATCACTCCCTTTGAATATCATTACCTTCAAAAATATTTAAAATACTTTGATCCATCTATTGATTAATTTAATTTTGTTTCCGTAGCAACGCACGGGCATTTTTGCTAGTTATATTTTGAAGACCGCATGAATGTCCAAAAATTTCAACAGAGATTTATCCTTTGTGAGGGCCCATTGTCTCTTTGGTCTCCCTTCCCATCTTTACATCCTGGCTCTCCCTGCTTACTAGTGGCTTACCAAAAGCTCAGATCATTGCCGATATATAGAGAGAAAGGAATTCCAACACATGAAGAAAAAGGACAGAATCTTGCACCCATTAACAGGCTCTCGACTTGACCCAAGTGACATTTTTCGGCAGAGGGCAGCCTCCCAATTTGGCACAAGCTAGTCAATGACAACGATTGCCTCTCCGGCCGGCCTTCTCACCCATCACGCACAGCTAGCTATCTGCTGAAGGGATAGCATTTCGGGATAAGAAATATTCTGTGCTACTGTGGCCAAACAAGTGTTTTCTCTATCATGGGCATAGATAGGGCATTGACATTTGACAAGTTGGCCACATAGCCTGGCCTTTCCCTTCTCGAAACGCTCAAGATCACTCTGTGATCCTGTAGGAGAGTGGGCACTGTGTCTAGTCTCGCTCAGTGGTAAGTAGAGCCAGGGATTATTTGTAAGTTAATCCTCGGTCGTGGCTCGTAAGAGGATTTTGCCGCCTGCGCGCGTGCTCTCGACACACGCTGAAAGCTCAGCCGATTCTGCTATTAATCACACGGAACTTATTTCTCTTGGAAGCTAGGCGTGTGGTGCGATCCCAGTAATCTCGTGGAGGAAGACGTCACACAACTGTGCCTCGTATAAAAGATTCAGGAAATGGTCAGAGGATAAACATAAGGGCGAAAGTTATGCTGCGACGACCATTGGTTGGCGTACTATGAGGCTACCATGTCGCCATGGGCGACCTGAAGAGAAGGCAGGGAAGCCGCCACGCGTGCTGAAGCGCTAGCTTCATGGACTACTCATCTCCATCGCGCGCACCTAGTGGTAGTGGAATCGCTAGCCAGTGTTGCCATCATGTTGTTGTAGCTAGCTAGACCTTTTCATCGCGTCTCAAAGAGAGACGCAACTAGGCAAAGCCAGAAAAGATCGAGATGGGATTATTCTCCGAACCTGCTGATCGTGAGGGAGCTACGCAACCCTCGCGGGTAAAAGATCTGTGTGCAGCACGAGTCGACGACCGTGTCCTTTTTTACACAGCAGCAACGTCGTTGTGTTGCTCCTTTCCGTATCTTTTCTCCGTAGGTTTGAGGAACAATATATATATACTACAGTCTCGAGAGGCGATTTTATTCTGCTTGACAACGATGTATTTTTTGTTTTGAAAATATCTGCTTGGAATCCAAATGGGCTATGTACGGAACTACGGATGTACTCCATGAGACGTGTCCGCTCGGTGGCTGCAGACCTTCACTTCTCAGTGGGATGCAACTGCAGCCGATACGTCCTCTCCACTGTGAGAACTACCAAGTGCTAAGTTCAGTGGCGACTTTGTCTTCAAAACCAATTCCACAACGGTATTGGTGATTTCTTTTGTGAAAACCACCATCAACTTGCCTGATTTCTTGTGAAATAGTCCTTTACGTTTTTGCAAAGAAAACCTTCTAATCTTTTTTTTTTGAATTTTAACCTTCTAATATTTTGCTATGTCGTTTTCCTCCGTATCCATTTTATGGCATTAACATTGTGCCATAAAATGTTCTCACAAAAGAACGGCATTCATGTGCGGCGGCCATGGATGGCGATGGTGGAGCATGTTTTTGCCATATCCGTGGTGTCTGGACGTGGTGTAGTGGGTTCACAAAGCTGCAACCACGACACATGCTCGCCGGATCAGACTATGCCTGGCTTTATCGTCGTCAATTCGCAGAGATTGAGGGAGGGAGGGAGGGAGGGAGAGAGAGAGAGAGAGAGATGAATGAATGAATGAATGAATGAATGAATGAAGTACAGGGTGGAAGATGCATAAAGTGGACACAACCATCTCAAAGCACAATGGATGGCTGAGATAAGCCCCGGGCCTTATGGAAAAAGGTGTTGCCCTGAGCCTAGCAACTTCATGCCCCCCCCCCCCCCACCACACACACACACGTTGAGTCTTGTCGGGCTTGTATACGTCTTAGGAGTTTGTCCTTGCTTTTTTTTATGCTTTCAGGGGGGGGGGGGGGGGGAGAGAAATCCCCACCTGAATATATTGCTTCAAAAAGTGCTTACAAGACCAGGCTCTTGTCCACCCTTGCGGGTTGACATCGGTCAGGATACATAAGATTGTTACAAGAAAAATGAGGTCTCGCCACCGAGTGGCAACCAGGATGTTCATCAACCTAAAAAGTAGAAAATAAAGAGAAAAGGAAACGGCAAGGGCCACCTGACAACACACTACTGAGCCAAAAAAACACGAGCCACCACCAAAGAAAATCTCTAGCAATGCACGGAGGAGTGCCTCCGACGACGCCGAAGGGCATCACACTACCGAGTCAACATAGCCTGCAGCCAACATCACCCGCTTACTTGGCGGCAAGAGGAACGAACACGAGCACCAGCATGTCAACGAGTGTCGTTGGCACCGTCGAAGGGCTTCCCTCTGCCGAGGCGACGTCCGGACACCACACTCGCTGGCAGGAGAAGCCATAATGCCATCGTTGCGAGTTGGGCCGCCAATGCCATCGAAGGGCTTCACGAAACCGAGATGATACCAAGAACACGAACCTTGACAGCACCCTCAGTGTTCAGTCCACACCCCAGTACTTTGCGAAGTGAGTGTACCTCCTATGCCGTCGAAGGGCAACGGTCAGCCGAGGCTTCACCAAGAACACGAAGCTCACATGCATACTATCGACCAAAACCTGGGGTGGACTTGATCTTGCACACGAATCATGAAGGCAAAGTCAAGAAAGCACAACACGCCCAACACAGAGTATACGGCAGCCATGCGACGCCAAGATGCGCCGCTGCCGGATCTCCAGGAGGGCATGGGCCAGACAACAGCACTGCCTCACAACAGCGGCAGGGTGCCAAGCGGGAAGCGTTAGAGAGGAAAATGAGCAGTGTGTTCGAACATGTGAGAAAATCGAAATGGGAGTGTTGTTTGGCTTCTGAGCTCGCATGCTCCTGCTCAAATCAAAAAATCGAAAAATAGTAAACATTACAAAAAATCCTGAAATTTTTTGGTGATGAACATATAGAAGATACGTACCAAATTTCGTGATGAAATGACATTCTTTCTGCCCTGTACAAATAAGGCAAATCAGCGACCAAAATAAGATTTAAAAAATATCTTTTCAGAGCACTGATTTTGTTTTTTTATTATATTTCATCACGAACTTCGGCAGGTAAGTAGAAAACTTATATATGTCTAGATATACTCGTGGATGGAAAAAGTTGTGACATACTTTTTGGGACGGAGGGAGTATATCTTTTGACATGACCTCGACTTGGCCCAGTGACATTGTTCCGCAGATGGCAGGCAGCCTCCCAATTTGGGCAGCACTGCTCGACTCGACGATGTCGCGACTCGCGACGATGATTGCCATTCCAGCCGGCCTTCTCACCAATCGGGTAGCTAGGTTACTACTGTGCTAGCGGATAGCACGTCGATAAGATGAAGAAATATGCCATCTGCTATACTATCGACTAGTGTTTTTCCTATCACAATTTGGCCAAGTGCGATAGCCTGGCCTTTCCATTCTCCGCTCCGGGAGCTCAACATTACCGTGAGCCGGCCTGAGCCGACACAATACGTTAATCCTCGGCCGTGCGCTCGCCACAGGCTCAAATTAAGAAGCGATTATATTAGGGGAAAAAAATCCTGGATGGCGTGTGGTGCGATCCCAGTAATCTCGTGAAGGAAGACGTCACACAACTGTGCCTCGTACTATATGCTATAATTTTTTTTCTTTTTTTGACTTGCATACACGCTTTATAAAGATTGGGAAAATGAAAAGAAATAAAATAAGAGGTGAAAGTTATGGAGGTACATATGCATGCATGGTCTCGGTTGGAACACACCATTGGTCCTGGACGGACTAGGCATGCATGAGGCCACGATCGATGTCGTCATGGACGGACCGTGGAGAGCAGAAGGTAGGCTTTGAGTGCCACACGTCGTATGGCTCGTATTTAAGCGCCCCTCGCACGCACCTAGTGGAATCATCGACTGACCTTTTACGTCTCAGACTCACTTTTTAGATCAACGTCTCAGACTCACTTGATCGTGAAGAGCAACGCGAGGCCCGCTTGGAAAAGATAGTAGGTGCGAGTGAGATCAACGACCGTGTTGCTTCTGTTTTTCTCCGCAGCAAGCAACGTCGCTGTAGGCTGAGGAATCATATATCCCACAGTCTCGACGTGATTTTATTCTACCGAGTACTTGATAACGTTATATTCCTGAAAAGATCTACGTACCTGAATTCGGGAGGGAATATGTACCGCGTGAGACGTGTCCACTGGCGGCTGCCCGCAGACCTTCATGGCTACTCATCAGTGGGATGCACTGCAGCAACAGTCTTCTCCGCTGAGTAAGAGCATCTCCAACCAGGACCCCATCTTCCCCGTATATTCGGGCCGACGGTCCGGACATGGCCCGTACATAACACACACCTAATCGGTCACCCCAAAATCAGCACACTGTTTGGGTTGTCTGACAAAACCCAAACCCAGCCCATATGTGGCCGGCTCGTCTACGACTATGATGAGACCGCCTTCCGCATCGCCATCGAGAGGGTCGCTCAAGGAGAATGACGAAGGCGGATCCAGCTCCGCGCCGGCTTCTAGCCAGGGCCAATGCAGCCGCTAGTCCGCGCCGCCACGTAGATCTGCAGCGCTGTCATCTAGCCGGTACTTGAGCATTGGCGGCCAATGTCCACGAGGTCCTGGACAAGTCCATGACCATGGCGGAGACGGACGCCCGACGTCGCCGCCACAAAAAAAAAAAAGCGGCAATGTTGGAGGCCACCATCGTCACGTAATAAAGGAGGCAGCGAAGTAGGATGCTGCCTTCCAGATCCTCGCAGCGCGCCGTAGCAACGATGGCATCTCCGGCTCCTCCTCAGATCCTTACGTCGTGTTCGAACGGCGCGACCACCGACTTTGATCCATTTCTAGCATTTTGTTTGTGTATATTTGTTTATGTCAGTTTTAGTTTGTGTGTCGTTCGTATGAACTATGTTCGATAAGTATATGAGATTATCGGTGTCTAGGTGCATGGATTTCGTATGGATTTGAGGGAAGGGATCGGAGTTTGACTATTTCGGTTGGAGATGGTCTAACGCTACCCGGCTTGACTCCACAGTCTACGGACGGACACCCCAAGTGCACCCAGCAAAAACAAATCAACACAATGGTAGGTCGCACTACTTTTTTTTTACATTTTTCAGGTGATCAAATCCGTTTGGTTGATGGACTAAGAAGGATGGAATGGGATGGCCCAGATTTTTAAGAGTGGGATGGTTCCGAATTCACGTTTGGTGTTTTGTTTGGTTTGAGGATGGGATGGTAGCTGTTTAGTTTACCATGCTTAATAGGAATGGATTAACAGGTCTTTAATTGCAATTAGTTTAACCAAAAAAAGCTAATGGAGGCGGACGGCCCAGCGCTCGGCGGCGCAGGGACGGCCGGGCGTGGCTGCGCGGGGTACGGCCGAGCTCGGCGGCGCGGGGACGGTGGGTCACGGCGGCGCGGGACAGCCGGGCGCGGCGGCGCGGGGAAGGCAACTAGCGACCTCCGTCGCCGCATAGCTCGGCCACGGCCAAGTCGAGGCGACATCCGGCTCCGTCCTGGTCGAGGTGAGCTTGGCCGCCACCCATCTCGAGGGAGCTGCGCCGCTGCCCGGCTCGAGGAGGCCAGCTCGCCCGCCGCCAAGTCGACGCGAGCTCCGGCTCCGCCCAGGTCGAGGCGAGCTCGGTCGCCACCCATCCGGAGGGAGCTCCGGCTCCGCCCAGCTCGAGGAGGCCAGCTCGGCCATGGCCAAGTCGAGGCGATCTCGGCCACCCAGGTCCAGGGAGTGCGCCGCCGCCCAGCTCGGCCCATCCAGGTCGAGGGAGCTCAGCCGCCGCCTAGTTGAGGTGAGCTCCGACGCCACCCAGGTCGAGGCTACGGAGGAGACCATGGCCATGGCCAGAAGAGTTCCGATGCGGTGGGGAGAGGATGGAGAAAAGAGGAAGGGAGAGTAGCAACGCGATGCGAGAGAGATTAAAAAGATGGACCAAACGACTCGGCCGATTTTGAGGGATCGATTGGGTCAGCATCTTTAGGGCATATTCTTGCATGTGGGTGGATCAATCCACGTGATTCACAACCAAACATGTCAAAAAGGAGGACCATCCCACACCATCCCTCCTAATGCCTGGAACCAAACACACGCCAAAGCAAGCAAACGATCCAATGAAAAAAATGCAGACACGTAGGCAGAGCACCGAGTAGTAGTACTAGTAGAATAGAAACAGAATAAAGACGAGGCATCCCACCCGACACGACCCAACTCGCCCGATTAAAAAAATCAGCGGCTCAGCGGGAGCGAGCGCACTGGCCCGCGCCCACGTGTATATTTCATTTTACAATTCGCCAAAGGCCAACCCACCCGGGAAGACGACGATAAAACTCCTCTGCAGAAGTAGCAGCCGCTTTGGTGGCGCCAAAAGGCAGCGGCCAGCATACACCAGATCGAATTATCAAATCGTCTGCTTCGCTTTCCCTAGCGTCCCGATCTCTCCTTCCCCTCTCCCTCCCCCGGCTCGTGCCCGCCCCACGCCTCAAAAAGATCCCCGGGATAATAGCCCGATTTCTGGGATTTGAGCCGCACGTTCTCTTCTCGCCGGTCGTACGTCGCGATGAGCTGCGGGGGCCAGAACGGGTGGCTGCTAGACTACGGCCTCGTGGAGGAGGAGATCCAGGGCTCCGAGTTCATCTACATGGTCGACGATCCGCCCGTCTCCAGGTGAGCTTTCCTTCTCTTCGATCGATTCTTTCTGGAGGTTTGGGTAACTGGATCGAACGGCTGGGCTGTTTGTTGACGCTCTGTTCCACTACGACTCGCTACCGGCGGCTGAATGGATTGATTGATTGGTTGATTGTTGCGCAGCGTGATATTGGGGTTCGATGCTCCCAGGAGGGAGGACGGTGGCCAGGACAACTCCGGCGCCAAGAAAAGGTGACCTCTCTTCTCTCCTGTTCCGATCTGTACTAGCAGCTTCTAAGTGAGCCTGGTTGATTGAATATGTCTGGGCGATTTTGGGATTTGCTTGCTATTTTTGTGATCCTGTTTCGCCTCCCTGATTAGATTGATGAGAAACATAGAGAGTGGTTGTTGAGAGAACGCCAGGCTGTACTGCTAGTTTTTTCAACATCATTCGCAGGACACTCGAAAAGTATCCGAAACTATTTGTGGACGAGTTTCAGTCCAATAAATTAGCTGATGAATTGGTAGGTGCCTCATACTAAGACCCTAGCTGTGATTTTTTGAAGCTACATAAATTGGATCTTTTTCCCTTCTTTCCGAGATACGTGTTCGCCGTCCAATTTCAGCTTTTAAGTCGAAAGCCTGACAGAATAAGCACCGACCGTCCGAGTCATTGATCACTGATGTCTGATGCTGATTGACATCACACCTAGGCTTTTTCAGGGCCAAATTCCTTTTGAGGCTGGAATTCACGAGCCTGGTCTGATGTGGTTTACTGTCCGCAGATCCCGCCCCGAGTCAAGCGCGCCGCCTGGCACCAAGGCTTGCCGTGAGAAGCTCCGACGAGACAGGCTGAACGAAAGGTATGCTCAGGATTTCAGAATTTAAAGTTCCATGATTATTCCAATTCTTCAGTGCTAGACGTGTTCAGCAGTTGCCCCACCAAATCTGAGCCAACATATGTGTCGTATAATGCTCCAGGTTCAGTGAGCTCTGCGCCGTCTTGGAGCCGGGGAAACCGCCCAAGGCCGACAAGGTCGCCATCCTCAGCGACGCCGTCCGTCTGCTGGATCAGCTGCGCGCTGAGGCTGAGAAGCTCAAGACGTCAAATGAGTCACTCCAGGACTCCATCAAGAGCCTCAAGGTGAATACCAAAACACTGGCACTTGCACCCACCGTCACACTCGGATACCATTAATTCATCCGAAAGAAATAGTTCAGGGATCTTATGGTTCGGTGTGACTGCAGTCCGAGAAGTCGGAGCTGCGAGACGAGAAGACGAAGCTGAAGGCCGAGCGGGAGAGGCTGGAGCAGATGCTCAAGGGCGTCAGCGCTGCGGCTGCACCGCCGCAGTACATCCCGCACCCGGCTGCCATGGCTCCGCCGCAATTCCACCCCGCGGCGGCAGCGGCAGCGTTTGCGCAGGCCGGCAAGTTTGTCCCGGCTTACACCGCCGGCTACCCACCGCCGGCCGCGTTCTGGCAGTGGATACCGCCGACGTCTCTGGACACGTCCAAGGACTCGGCGCACTGGCCGCCGGTAGCGTGATCAACTCGATGACGTACGTGACATTCATAACGACGCATGTGTTGAGCTTGCTCTTGGTGTAGAAGTTAACAAGAGCACACGCTCGAAGATAGCATTGGGTATGCTGATGATTGTGTAGCAATTTCTATGATTGTGGTGTGGATATAATCATCCAGGGTCGCCTGATAGAGATACAGGGTGACCATTGCTCATTGGAGCGGTCAATGTAACAGCTCTAATGTTAAAAATTTAAGATGATTCGTAATTAGGATGATGCTTATAGAAAACGGTGGTAACTGTGTCGTGCTTTTGGTGCCACTAACCACATTCGGTACGCAAATAAAGATAGATTAAATAAGCATGCAGAAATATATATTTTTCGAATGAAAAAGAAACGAATTTGACAATTGAGCATCACAAAAAGGAGGTACATTGTGCTGATAATGTTGTTCTTCTACATACGTGATCGAGCATCAAACTAGAGCGGCAGGAGACGTCGCCCTTACGAAAGCAACATGCAACCGAAAACACTAGCCACCAGGAAGTTCTTTCACCTGTCTTTCTGGCTCCTCTCGTGCGTTTTTTGTCACCGGGAGGAGAGAGGAGCCACCTATAATCATTTTATCTTAGGTTCTTGTGTCCTTCGTTACATTATCTTGATAATGGAGACAAGGTCACGCTGAATAGTTCTCGAGTTGTCGTGTCATTTATCAACTAAAACCCACGAGGGATCTAGGATGCACTTTTCACCAATGTAGTGATCCCTTGATGTGTGTTTGATTGTGTAAGAACATATGAGCTGACTACATGATTATGGACATCTATGTTACTTTGATGGTGCATCTATGGTTTACTTATTGAATTATCCCATGTCCTAATGTCATATTAATTGAACCATTGATTTGTATATGTATATTATATCTATGTTCTTAAGTATAATCTTGGCTAGATTTTGATGAGTGGACAACCGAGAGGATGTCGTGCATTAGATGGAGTGAACCAGGGGTATGATAAGCGCACATAAAAAGTAAAAGCACATGTGCATGTTGTCTTTGGGGAATAATTAATTCTCAATTTTATGTCATAAAGCTTCAAGCAATGCTTTGTACATTACAACTTACAATCTAGGTGCAGCTATGGTATGGGAACCATAAACAAACAATTTATTGGGTGAAGGTTACTTGGATTCATGGACATGATGCCTATATAAATTATCTTGTAGATATTAATAACTATGTGCATGATCGCAGAGTTCATAATCATGTGTGCAATGCATTTTGTGCCACCATGTGTGTGGGAAATGCTACTAGTGGAACTATGCACCCATGTCCTCTTTTCCACATTGGAATCCACTCAAATCTTACTTTACATGCAATTTTATTTTCAGAATTATTTAATCTACAAATGCAAAAATACTCCCATTACCTTTTAATATCTTGTGAAAACTAAACGGCTAGTGTAATTGACAAGTACTCTGGAAGTGGTTGGGGGGCACGAGACTACTTAATTATTTTAGGTTGGTTGGAAAATAGACAAACTCTCATTATCTCTTGTGGATTGATAAACCTTAGGTTACCACTTAAGGGAAAAGTTAATAAATTCTATAACTCTTGCACTTGGGGTTTGGGGGGGGGGGGGGGGGGGGGTGCTGACCAAGGAGAGAATATCAGGTAGCAATCAAGAAGCTTGATAGGTGGTGTCTTGCAAGTGAAACTGAGTTAGTTGTAGCCGTACGTTTTACGAAGTAAGGGTATTGATCCCATGAGTAGTTAAGGTTTTGTTCGTATGTCTCTCATGGAGTTTGCATAGTTTCCCGCACAAGTTGCATATGACTTTGGATTGAGATAATTCAAAATGCGAAGTTGTTCATCTCGACGAGATGAAAAAAATCATGTTTATGTATTCTTTGAAAGGATCGATGAGGTTAACTAGAGGGGGGGTGAATAGGTTAACTACAAATTTTACTTCTTTTTCGTTTTAAAAGAATATTGCTCAAATATAAGTTCTCTAGAATATGCAACTAGGTGAACAACCTTATATGATGAGCAAAGATCACTAGCACAAGATATAGATATAGTAAGCTAGTGCTAACAAGTAAAGGTAAGTGCAAAGATAAACAACAAGATGACACGAAGATTTATCCCGAAGTTCACTTCCCAATGGAAGCTAATCTCCGTTGGAGCGGCGCGGTGTTCACCAAAGTGAAACACCGAGTAGCCTTGATATGGCACACCGTATCTCCGTTGTGACTTACCACCGATGTGGCGAGGCACTTGTCACTATGTTGCCGTTGAGGTTGACAACTAGAACCTTTACAAGGATGAAGCACACTCCACAAGTTGGAGGGTCTCCACCAAATGCACCGAGCCGCCAAGACTCGATGCTCAAGGCCGGGGCACACACCACAACTTAATTGATGGCTCCCGGCGATGTCTTCTTAGCTCCCAAAGCTCCGAAGAACAACAAGCTCTTAGGGTTCCGATGAACACCAAGAGTAACAAGCCCCCTCTCACAAATCAAGGGGGAAAACGAATCGGTTTGGTGGAGATTGTAGATCAAGAGGTTCTCTCCCAACTCGCCAAATATCAACGAGATGTATTGGCTAGTGAGAGAGATCTATGTGGATTGAGGTGGTCTAAAATGGTGGAGCTTCAAGCTTCTTTCTTTTTGATAGACAAGTGACCAAGGTAGAAGAAGAAGCCCTTAAATAGGTGGTCTCGAAAATCCAGCCGTTGGAGAGAAGTGAGAGACCAGCCGTGGGGGCCGGCCAGGCCGGAGCAATGGCCGGGAAGTGGCCGGCCAACCCACGCGAGTCCCTGACGCGAGCCCGGCCATGGACCGGCCACCATGGCCGGCCAAGCAACCGAGACGGCCCGGCCATGGGCCGGCCAGTGCGCAGAGGGATTTGTCCAAGCAGCCCGGCCATGGACCGGCCACCATGGCCGGCCTAGTAACCGAGACGGCCCGGCCATGGGCCGGCCATGCCGGGGAGGTGGCCAGCCAACCTTTCTTCTTCTCCCCTTCTATTCTTGCTCAAACCCCTTTTTATCGATGTTTCATCATTTTAACCTAACAACACATCTTGAACAAAGGGGTTAAATATTATCGTGTTGTCATCAAATATCAAAACATACTTAGGAGATGAGATGTCCTTTCATTCTTCATTTGAGATATGAACTAAAATGTTCCATATGCGACTATTGTTTCCCCTCTGTGTCCCACCACACTTGGTGGCCAAGATGGTAACTATTAGCGGAGGATAAAAGTGATGCAAGATCTTCATAAAACACTTTAAAATTTAGGGTTTTACTTTCAATGCTCACAAGGCTCTTGACTCAAGAGTTCTTGTAAAATAGAGCAAAGGGGAAGTAGCACCTGGACCAAACTAATAAAAACTACTACTACTACATTACAAAAACAAGGACGAAAAAGTACACGCGAAAAACATGCATCAAACCTCCACAAGTTCATCCCGAACAAATATAAGTTGAACAGACAGGATTGCCATGTTCATGAAGTGCATGACGATAATAATGAATGTGAGAACATCATGGTTATCGTAAGAGCGATAGATAATCAATCAATGAGAATTCACAAACTTGCACAAACCACAATACACCTTTGGTAGCTAAAAGTATATTTTATTTGAAGTCTATTTAACAAAATATTTTCTTAAACATGTCGAACTAGATTAATAAATAAAGTAATTTCCGTAAAAATATTATTGCTCCATGTTTTATGGATAGATTTAATGTGATTTTTTAGAAAAATGTTTTTGGGTGCTAAGATTATGATTAGTGTGGTGTTACTTATTATGGGTGAAAATATCTACAACTTACGTAGCATATCTTCTTTAAGAATCTAAATAACAACCAAGCAAGATCAATTTCATTTATATTACTAATACAAATATCATGCAACAAAAAAGTGAAATGTAATTCAATTCTACAAGTTGAAAATCTACCATGGTTTTGAATCCAACTCAAAAAAAAGTTGACTTGTGCATGACAAACAAGGTTATTTGAAAGGAAAAACGAGAGGACTGGGTTGGGTCAACCTATGGTGTACCGGTTGTTATGCCGCTAAGTTGGTATGGAAGAACTGATTTGCCGCAGGAAATCCTTATCTATAAGTTCTTGTATGTGGTTTTTGAACAGAACTTCGATAGGTGAGAGGCATAAGCACTACGAGGTGTGAAGCGATCTCATACTAAATGAATGGAAATTGGTAACAATAAAAAACATAACTTAGAATGAACTTAAGGGACACAAATGATAGTGATACATTGTATTGTTGCGATTGGACATTAAATGTAGGATTACGAAACAATAGGATTAGAAAATCAAAAGTTTATAATATGATCATTTCTTAGATGATGCAACAAAAGCCAACAAAACACCCTTCTGACAGTCAATTGTTTGGTAGCGGGATTTGGCTCTGTGCCCTAAACATAATGGAAGGCATACATGATGAAAAACTGGAAACTTTTGGAGTTTTCAAGATTGTCAAGTTAGTGCTAATACGGGGACAGCTCTAATCTGGTTATGAAGTGAGACGACCACTTTTTTCACTCCTGCTAGCTCTCAATCTCTGGTCATAAGAAACTAAGCTTTGCACCACCCTTGATGCTTTGCTTTGCATTGTACTATACTTCATTTTCACTTCATCTATGGAGAAACAATGTGCAAGAACTTTTCAACCTTCTAGTCTGCCATGAGAAATATTGCGAGAAGAGTAAAACGCTTGGGAGGTCATTAAGTTGTCGTGAATGAGCGGATTAGTCACCAGCTGAGAAAATGCTAACTATCGATTGATACGTCTCCGACGTATCTATAATTTTTTTATGTTCCATGCTTGATTATATATCATTGCCACATGTTTTTATAATGTTTTTATATCATTTTAGCATAATTCATGGAACTAACCTATTGACAAGATGCCCAGTGCCAGTTCCTGTTTTCTGCTGTCTTTTTGTTTCAGAAAAGTTGTTCGGGGAAGTTTCTTGGAATCAGCTGGAAATTTACATGAATTATTTTTACGAAGAAACAAAGACGGAGCCAGAATGGGGCCTGCAGGGGGCCCACAGAGGCCAAACGCCCCCCAGGCGCGGCCAACACCTAGGCCGTGCCTGGGTCCCACCTGGTCGCCTCGGGCGCCTCTCCGAGTTGCCCTTTCGCCTATAAATCGTCTTCATCTCGGAAACACTCGATACCCGATCATATTTTCCAGAAAACAGCTGAGGCTGCCGCCGTCGCCAACCCTAGATCGGGAGGGTCATGAAGCTCTTCCTGGCACCCTGCCGGAGGGGGACATCGTCACCGGAGGCATCTACACCACCATGCCTGCCTCGGAGTGATGCGTGAGTAGTCCACCACGGGACTACGGGTCCATGGCAGTAGCTAGATGGTTGTCTCTTCTACTTATACTTATTTGTTTAGATCTTGTGAGCTGCCCTACATGATCAAGGTCATATTATCTGTAATTGCTACATGATGTGTTTGCTTGGATCCGATGAATTGTGGGAATCATTATTCTTGTTCATCTATGTGTTATGTTTTATCTATAATCTTGCATGCTCTCCGATACTAATGGATGCTTTGGCCAAGTAATTGTAGTATTCTTTAGAGATCGAGAGTATTTATGCTAGATAGTGGAGTTTATGCCTTTCTGCGCAGAGTGCGACTGACAGAAACTCATGCAAGATTGTGTTGTTTCCACTAGGGAGAAAACAACGGTGTTATTTCCTTATGTTATTACATTGGTTACATTATGCACAGTGCTTATTGCAATGATCTGTTGATTGCAACTTAATACTTCTGGGAGATATGCTGGATAGCGATCTCAGGGGTGGATTATTAGTCATAGATGCAGTTGGATAACGGTCTATGTATTTTGACGTAATGCCCATATTAGATGAAAGAGTGAACTATATTGTTTTATGATAACATTGTTATGCGCCCACAATTTTGTCAATTGCCTTGTTGTAATTTGTTTACCCATCATGCATATCTTCTGGATAGACACCACTAGTTATCTGTGGATCCCGTTCCTATTTTCCTACACTGTTTATAACCGTTTTAATAGCTTTCCGTACTCATTTGCTCGCTGGTCATATTTTACTCTCATCATATTTTACACTTGTACATTTCATTCTTTGTGTTCAGCAAGCCGGAGATATTGACAAACTCTCTGTTTCGTTTGGGCAAAGTAGTTTGTTTGTGATTGTGTGCAGGTCCACGGTAATTGTCGTAAATGGCGCCGTTGACACCTTGATAAGCCTTCTCCAAGTCCTACTGGATTCGATAACCTTGGTTTTATAATCAAGGGAAAACTGCTGCTACGCTGCATCATACCTTCCTCTTGGGTTCCCCAGCGAACGTGTGATCCACGCCATCAAGCATCGATCATAAAGTTGTACGTTTGTGACACGTTGGTCACTTCGTCACGACAAATGTTAAGTAGCTGACGTGGCTGCCTGTTTTCTACAAATACCCCCATAAGACTTTGTTTCTTCTAATTTCTAGATCCTTTTTCAAACTTTTGTTTTGCTTTTTTTGTTGGACGCGTCTACAAAGCGTCGCTACGCTCGTTCACGTACACGTGTGTCGTGTTGACTGCGTGGCAGGCTGCCGTCCCACATTCGTCCCATGTTTCACGGTGAACGACCTCCGCGCCAAGGCAGCCGCTCAACTCCTCAGTGGGAGCTGCCTCAAGGCCGACAACAGCAAGAACGACTCCAAGGAGTGCGTCGCCGCGATCCACTGGGCCAACGGCGTGGGCGTCAAGAGGAACGCCGTCTAGGAGCTGGCGACCGGGCGGCACGCCACAAGCGTGGATCCCCTATAGCGGAGCAAGCTCTGCAACATCTGCATGGCCTGCGGTCTCGCCGCCGCCGCCCTCGACATGGCCATCCTCTTCGGCTTCTGCGCGCCGGCTTGGTGGCCTAGATTAGTGGTTGTCCTTTTTACCTGTTTGATAAAATGGCTTGCCTAGATTTTATCCATGGGAGCGAATAAATGCGAAGAAACAGAAATATATGGTGCATTTTGTAAAAAAAAAAAAAAGACATCCACGCTCGGCTACTTAACGTCCATCGTGAGGGAGTGACCAACGTGTCACAAATATACAACTTGGTGACCGATAATTAGATTTTCCCAGTTGATGACCAATCCGCTCATTCGTAGCAACTTGATGACCTCTCAAGTGTTTTTACTCTTGTCAAAAATTAGTTCTGAAGTGTTTTTACTCTTGTCAAAAATAAGTGATCGCTCTGTTATGTACTATTGTTCTATACTATAGCATGTTTAGATATTTCAATATGGACTACGTACAGATTTAAATGAGTAAACATATTTCAATATGTACAACATACAGATTTAAATGAGTAAACATACACAGTAAAACACGTCTAGAAACCTATGTATGAGGATAAAAGTTACTCCCTCTGTATCAAAATATAAAATGTTTTAGCTTTTTATCTACATGTTTTAGTGTAAGGTTCAAATGAATCTTGCACTAAAACATGTCTAGATATGAATAGAAAACAAAATGCTAAAACATCATACATTTTGATACGGATGGAGTAGTACATTAGAACATTTATAATTTTGAACGTAGAGAGTACTTAATGTCAGTAGCAAGGGCAAAGGTAGCCACCACCAAAACTGAATGGTGAGTGACATACGGACCAGTGAATTTGCAGATAATAAGTACCGAATGGCTTCTGTAAATGCCACAAGGCCGTCTGCTTGACAGATATACCTCCGTTCCATAATGTAAGCCTTTTTAGCATTTCTCTTTTCATCTGATGGAAAGAGAAATGCTAAAAAGGCTTACATTATGGAACGGAGGGAATAAGAGTTAATCTTCAGCCATAACCATATGCTAAAGGTTGAGCTAAAAGTCTCAAAATATGAGTGCACAGCCCATAGCCTGTATAACACATCGAATTATTTAATGAGCTCATATACACCTTCAGGAGCAAGCAAAACCACAAAAACAGCAGCTCCAGATTCGATACCCAGGCCACCACGATACAAGAGGTGTATAAGAAACAACCGTTACAGTGTACCGAGCAATTGCAGATGCTGCTGGATCACTTGTCCCAAGCAACATGCTGCTTATAGTACCGATACATTAGTACTCTCCCACTCCTAGCATTGCTGCTTTTTATTACTTATAAAACACTGGAGAGCCGTAGCCTCCAAGCTCATACAGATTCATCTACCAAACCGCCGTAATAAGATGGTTGGTACACAAATTAATTGATTCATCGCCCCTCAATCTTCACAAGATTCGCCGTTCTCTCTCATTGTAGTCTGATTAAGCGATCATGCTTCGCATGGGTTTTCACCGGATCCTGACCAAGAAGCCAATGACTGCTGCATAGTTGCTTAGTATCAGATTAGTATGCTCTCATATAAACAAAGAACCGTACAACAAAACGTCCTGATCTCCGTTTTATTATACAAACCTGAATATGGAAATTTCAGTACATTCTGAACAGTTTTCAGTTGCTTGAGTAGGTAAGCATGAAAATTAAAAAATAAATCTTAAAAATGAATATGTGAGATCAGAAGCACCTCATGAAAGCACGCTTCAGTGCAAAGGAAGACTCTTATGGGTGTACGCGACATCCTTATCACCATTCACCACTTGCCCTTTCCCTCGTAAGAGCCTACATATCAAAATCAATCATCCAACAATCAGTATTCTTTCATGTTTTTACATTTTGTTTAAAAAATGTTATTCATAACATGTAACAGGAACAAGTAATGGCAGACGATGTAACAACAATGCAGACTGAATGTCGAAGCTCTTTTGCTATCGAAGAAGCTAATTCTTTACCTGGAAGGTTTATTTTAGCTACTATATGATTTGTGATTCCCATCCGCTAACTATACATGAAATGCAAAATGTTCATGATGACTATGTTTATTTATTCTAATGCTCATGTCAATTCTAAAGTACAGCTATCAGAATATATGTGCTCTTCTATTACTACAGAAGTGAGCTATGGCATGATATCAACTTTTCACAATAATGTATAGGTCTGTACTGTTCAGTAGCTAACATATTAGCCAGCTGGCCACATACCATCGTGTAGTTAAGAGACCTTCAACACCCACAGGTCCACGGGCATGTATACGCCCTGTACTTATGCCAACCTATTCAAGATATTCCAAAGGATTAGAGATACAGACATAATGGTAAATGATCACAAACAACAACAAAAAAACATATAATGTTGGAAGTACCTCAGCACCCAGTCCAAAACGAGCCCCGTCGGAGAATCTTGTACTTGCATTACATACAACGGCAGCACTGTTGAAATTTTAGAAGTAGAATAGAGCACTTGTTAGACACCCAATCCTCATAGAGTATCAGAAAGAAATTTTATCAACAGCAATTAGCAGAGTGTTAACTCGTACAAGGGCTAAAATTGAAGATAGAAACTTTCTTTTAAAAATACCTATCAACTTGGCGCATAAAGGTCTCTGCTACTTTATCATCTGTAGTAACTACACAATCTGTATGTGCACTGAAAATAGGACATAGAGCAGAGAGAATTTAGCTCCACCAAATCTTGGTTTTCTTGAAAATATATATATTTAGAAATCGGATGAGGGAAACAGAGTACATATAACTCTTAGCTACCTTCCATAGCGATGTATATGATCAATTGCTGATTGTACATCATCAACAATCTCAACTGTGCAAGCCATAGAACTGTACTCCAGATGTAATGAATCTGCTTTGGGGTAACCCAATATTTTATGCGCAACAGGCCCTCCATAAATATTAACTCCTGCAATAAAGCATTATTTAAAACACAATTAGTACCTAGAAACTGCAAGCTTAAAGGTATACTGTTTCAAATGATCATTTATAATACACTACTTGTGGAATGGAAGTGGGAACTTTTAAGGCGATTTTGTGTTTACACAAATTGCTAAGTGATTTATGAAGGATTGGTAAGGACTCTGTGTGACTTCATTCCACGGCTTGGCACTATGTGAATTGTGAAACATCACTGTTAAGTCAGCTGGTCGCATTAGCTGTTATTTTTCTGATTCAGAATACATTTCTGTTCCAAACCAGGATAGTCCCATTTTCCATTACTTTCATAATGGAAACGAGCACTTCAAGAGTGCAAAACAGAAAGAGGAATGGGACAGTCGAGTTCGGCACACTGCCAGGAAACCAACGGTCCAAACCATGGTTCTGGAGTTAGGCTATGGGACAAGAAACTGACAGCACCATAGCATCCTAGTTATAACTTCCTACCAGCAGTGCAGTTCATTTACAATTTTAAACGTACTATCATCAAGGAACCTGGCAGATTCTTGATGATTAAAGTTTGACAATAAATTACTTGAGCATGATAATGTTAATATTTCACAAGACAAACCTTCTGTTTTGAGCGCTACCAGTATGTCATTAAGTCCTGGAGTCTCGGCTAGATCTTTATGAACAAGTAATGTCTCCTACAGAAAATTTAGCCAAAATCAGTTAACATACAAAACTTACCGTCAAAAAAAAAGTTAACATACAAAACTGAAGAAATTTGAAGAACAAATACAATAGAACCACCTAGCCACAACAATAGAAGAAAAAACTATAATAAGAATTGCAGGTAAATCTTTATGGCGAAGAAAAGGTTGATTTATGGGAATATACATTATGATCTCAACAGAAATGTTTAATAATTCATAAAGTTAAAACACTTAAAAATGTAAGGTTAACAGTGAAGCAAGCATGAAACACGCAAATGATGATTATTAATTACAAACAATATTTTATACAATCAACATTAGGAAATATGGTGGGCCAATGACAAGCACAACAGTTTAAATATGTCTTCCATGGGCAACAGGAAACTGCAGCCAAGATCAGTAGAAAGAATTTTAAAATATCTATAGTTGTATAAACACTAGTTTCGTGTTGTGGTCACCGCTTATCAGTAAAAGATGCTTTATAAAGTACTTTAACTCGACACCAACAAAAACATCTATCCAAAAATATACATGCTACCAAATTAAACGAATACCATTGCGTTGCAGGCTGCTGGGTAATCAATTTTTGCATCCATCACAATACGTTTTGCCATATCCATATCTACTGATTTGTCAATATATACATGACAAACACCATCTGCAAGGTGATGCAGAAAAATTATACAAAGAACAGTTATGAAATTAAAACATTCTAGAAAGCACTAGTGGCAGCAACAATAATGTTGAAAGAGAACTTACCAGCATGACCAAGAACAGGAATCTTAGTCGTTGCCTTAATTTGAGCAACTAGCTTATTACTCCCTCTTGGAATGACAAGATCAATGACATCATCAAGCTGTACAGTGTATTATGTGTTTAGGCATATTGCTAGAACCACTATTTCCATAATAATAGTATTGAATGCTCACCTTTAGCAAATCTGCAATTTCATCTCTAGTTGTAACAAGGCCAATAAGTTTTTCACCAACATTGTCAGGAATAGCATTGGTTATAACCTACAAAAAGTAAAGTGATATTTTTAAGGACACTAAAGCTAACAATAATACACCATGCAAATAGAAAGGTGCTACATAGCAGAAGATAATACCTTATGCAATATTGCATTTGATCTCATTGCTTCCTTTCCACCTTTTAGGAGAAGGCCATTACCACTTCGAATGGCTAAAGACGCAATCTAAAAAAATGGTGTTCAAATCAAGCTGCTTAGTATACTTGAGTACAAATAAATAACTAAAGTAAGTCACAAACTAAAAATACCTGGACCAAGGCATCAGGCCGGGACTCGAAAACAATCAAGAGAACACCCAAAGGACAGGATGTTTTCTCGAGAACTAAACCATCGGTAACCTGAAAACACAAACAAATTAGATCAAACATGGAGGCTTTCCCTTTTAGAATTCCAGAGTGTAATCTTAATGCAAGCATTCACCTCTGTTCTTTTCAGTATCTCGTTAATAGGGTCTTCCATATTCGCAAGAGTGCGAACAGATTTAGCAAGGCTTGCTATCTACAAATAATAAATGTAAACCGGATCAATTAATAAACAATGTTCAAAATGAAAAGAAGCAAGTTTCACATATCTAACAGATCAATTTAGTTGAAAAGAAACAAGAATATCCAACTGCCTACCTTTCCTGATTTCATAGTCAATCTAGCAATCAAAGAACTCTCATACCCAGCCTCATGTGCCACAGCTACATCAGCTTCATTCTCAGATCTAATTAAATCCTCATTTGCCTCTAAAGCATCCGCAACATCTAATAATATTTTCTTGCGCTCCTCTGATGACAAATTCTGTTTCACATGTCCATGTGATATAGGATTGATGTCAAGAACTAGCAAAAACAGAGGGAAACGACAATTTGCACCATTCAGTGGCCAAAACTTATGAATAGAATGCAATATACCTGTAGACGCCTCGAACAATCTCTTGCAGAAACAGCCATTTCACGCACACTAGCATCCTGGGATGGTTCCCATAAACTTGCATTCTTATGAAAAAGAGTACCAATTTTTTCCCCTTGGAGAACTTTAACAATGCTCTGAGATGCACATCCACTTCAAAAACAGTAAGAAAGTCAAACTAATCGGCAATTCACTGGAAAATGAAAAAATAGCGTGCAACAAATGGAGTTTTGTTCTATCGAGTTGATCAATGACAAAGCTTATTATTTTGGGTTGAAGCATTTGTAGGTATAGAAACAGAAAGATCAAAGCTTTCCTTACTTAACAACAATGTCAGACCATGTTCAGGCAGTAAGCATCACAACCAAAGTTTTGCTATAAGACGCAAGGTGCATGAGTCTCAAAAGTAAATACATTTTTAGCAAAATTCTCATGGTAGAACTGTTCATCTTTGATGTCAAAAAGCTAACAACTGAACACTAGACTTCATATCATTTCAGATTTTATTGTTAATACATTTTAAACTAACACATTTATAGTCGTTGATGAGTACAAAATTATGTCTTAACAACTTAAGCATTTATCCACTAATTTAATCAGATCAGGCAGAGTAAGAAGATGGAATCAAAATCACGAGTTGCAGATGGCACACATTACTAGCATATAATGAGAGAACACCGTAGAATCTGTGAAGTATACATCTATGAGCAATAGCAATGCTAGGGAGCAATATTTCTCATGCAATATAAGCCAATGTTTGACTTACCTTGTAATAACAACAGGTACACCGCCTGTGGAAGCCCAGACAGCAGCTTGGACTTTAGCTGTCATGCCACCTCTACCAACACGAGACTTGTCACCAAAAGTAATTTCATGATAATGTTTTTCTTTGATATAAGTATGTATTATCTTTGATGAAGGTTCACTTGGTGGACCGCTGTAGAGGCCATCCACGTCACTAAGTAGAAGAAGGAGATCAGCTTTCAGTTCCAATGCCAATAGACCTGCCAAACTGTCATTATCCCAGAATATACCAGATGAATCCTGTAACAGAACTGCTGGTGAACATTACAATGCAAATGATAAAAGTGCTGAGGCAGATGTGGAAACTGGAAAGGCATGGCCATTTATGTATGCAACAATGAAGCTCTAACTACACAAGTAATATCGCAATTACAGCGCAATGTCAGGCAAAGACTACAGTTCTAATTTGCAGGTCTAATTTTTCGGTGTAATGTATTGTACAAAACGCACCTCATATGGAGCCTTTCTCGTACTGACGGCATCATTCTCATTAAATATTGGAATAACCCTAAGATCTAATAATGACTCGACAGTTTCACGGAGCCGCTCCCGGAAATTTGAATTCTCGAAATCACTGTCTGTCACAAGAAGCTGGGACGATGATACATCAAGCTGCAACATGAGAAGTTTGATGTTACAAAAAGATGGCAAGGTACCAATTTTTTCAATGAAATTCGTGCCAGGCTAAGTAAACACACTTGGGTAAACAACATATCGTAGAGTGCCATGAGGCCACTCTGACCAACAGCAGCGCACGCCTTTCCATCCAGCTCAATCTGTGGCTTCTGCAGATCAGCGAAGCTGCTATTGACAAGCTTCCGGTACCTGAGGCGCTGTCGCCCCACACCAACAGCACCCGAGGTGACCATGATCACCTCATATCCTTGAGCGTTCAGATCCTTCACCTACATTGCCATTTTGTAGGTTAATGGTCGGCCAAGAGATATCAGACTGCATATTTAAATTGTAAGAGAAATTGAGAAATCAAAATGTTACCTGCTCACACAGTGCTCCAATCCTGCCCAGAGCCAATCTTCCATCATCTCTAGTGATAACTGCAGTGCCCACCTGTCAAGCGAAAAAAAAATGAATTAATAGCAAACAAAAGTGGCACGGATCAAGAAAAACCTGTCCACGGCCCCTGAGTTCCATCGTTCACTAGATTCCTCGGCATATCCAACAATATTGGATATGCTTTACCCAGAGTTGGCAACTTTCTACACGAGCCACACAAAACGGGCACAAGTACTCTTATCTTCCCCAAAGACTTGCAAGAAAAACATAAGTTTGCTCTTTCCATTCATGGATCATAACAACTCTCCAGATTTATTCCCACAAGACACTTTCTCTCTGCCTTTCCCCTGATCCACAGACAGGAATCAACTTTCCCCTAAAGCCCTCCCCATGCCTGAACAACAAAGTCCCCCAAACATCCTCAAAAGTTCCTACAGCGATAGTTATTAAAGATGGGAACTCTCACATCAACGCGCCGTCACGGAGCTAAACCCAAACCCCCGAACGAACAAAACCCCTCCTCCGTCCCCTCACCATTCGTCGCAGACGACCCAAATCAACCGTGGAGAACTCTAAGATGAAAAAATTAATCTTCGATTCGACTCAGAGAACGCCTCCGGGAACATACAGCAATGCGGAAACGGCATCGCGCACAGAGCAGGCGGCGCTTAGATCTATCTAGCTTCTAGCAGAGACGGCCAAACAGAGGCGCCGCCGCCGCTAATCAGTCAGTCGAAAGAGATCACCTTGATGATGATGCGCTTCACGTCCTTGATGAAGTTCCGGTTGGGGTCAGCGGCGCGCGCCATGGCCGCTGTCGCCCTCTCTCTCTTATCCGCTGCGTCTTCTCACGCCCTCTCGTCGCCGCAGCCGCGATGTGTGGGAGGAGGGAGGGAGGGTGGGATTGATTTGTGAAAGAGAGAGGGATAGAGGCGGGGGCCTTTTAAAGCGGAAGGGGGTTCCGTGAGCAGGAGAAATCCCAAGCTGCTGCTGCTGCCGCCGCTGCCAACGAACGAACCCCGTGATCAGGGGCCAGCGGCCGCCGCCAGCCACCACCCATGCGTGCCCCCCGCGTCATCCCCCTTCGACGGGCGTCATCGGCCGTCCGATCCCACGCGGAGGCGCGTCCAAGGGTGGGGTGGAGCGCACGTACCAGTTTGTTTAGGTTGTTGTCGTGTGTGCCGAGATTTGGATACCGAGCCGCTGCAGCCACGCACGCACGGTAAACCACCTTCCGGGGATTGTGTTTTCAAGTGGAAATACATCCGCAACTACTCGTTGTTTTGGATCGCGGAAGTAGATGCTCCCATTATGTAAAACATATTCTAATATGTTTAAAATATTTCTCTAATAAATATGTTTTACATGTCCCTGAACAGTTTGTGAAGAAAATACATAGTGTGGTAGGAAAAAAATGTGTCCTAAAGAGTCAATGAAAATTGTCTTTTCTACGCACGTCGCAAAAAATGTTTTTTTATAGAATTTTATGCGCAATACAATACATCCGTGATTTTTTTTTCATCTTTTGATATTTTGAAATGTGTTTTTTAACAATGAGAGCGTACATTCCTATGAGACAAAGTGGATTTCCTTTACGGCTACTCATATATACATATGTCTATGGTGTCTACATCGGAGGCAGAGGATGACGGAGACCCTGTCGAAGACAATGGCCTTTGCAGGTATTTAGTTTTTAGCTATTTTCTCGTGCCTTTTATGTATGTTGGTGGATACACTCATATCCTCTCGATATACATATGTATGTTCGAGGGTAAGGACACGGATAATTGTAACCACTTAAAAAATCGTCTCATGTGAGCAAACGACTTATGGGAGAAATTCTCTTAGAAGCCAAAAATAAGTGGACCTAATATATTTTGGGGGGATTCGGCTAGATATGCGGACACATCAGTAATGTACAAAAAGTTTCGCGAAAATAATTTGCCCTAAACTCCTAAAATAATATGGAAAACGTCAACATTTTGAACTCTATCATAGACCCCTCGAGTTCCACACCTTCATGACTCATCAACATCACTCTCAATTATCAGATCAGTAAGGCACGCCAGCTGCATACCATCTGGAACAGCGAGGATCTCCATAGACATTGCATATGCGACAAAAATAATACCAGATTGCATGCGCACGGATTAATTTAGGGAAGTGCTAGGCGTCCCCCGGGGGCTCAAAATTTTCCAGCCCCCGGGTCCTACTGCTGACACGTGTCCAATTCTGGGTTCCAAATCCCGCTTTTGCTCCTATGAAGCAAAAAACGGTTCATTGAAATAAGATTTTCGTACTATTGTAGCAATTCCCAAAATCCCCCAAAAATCCCGCTTTTGCTCCTATGAAGCAAAAAACGATTCGATTGAAATAAGAATTTTGTGCTATTGTAGCAATTTTCAATTTTCATTCAGATACCGCAATTGCTCCTATGAGACCTCGTAGCAAACAATTTATGCTATTGTAGCAAAACTACAAGACGGTTGTAGCAAAAATATAAATTATGCTATTGTAGTAAAACCGACTTCGCCGGAGACCTCGTAGCAAAAAATTTACCCTATTATAGCAAAACCACAAAACGGTGGTAGCAGAAAAACCGACGTCACCGGAGCCGGAGGCCTCGCCGGAGACTCTCGCCGGAGACCTTGTAGCAAAAACTTTATTATATTATAGCAAAGCACAAGAACTATTGTAGCAAAAAAAAAATCGGTTGTAGCAAAATTTTGTTCATATTGATTATTGAACACAGCCACATGACAAGGGGGCGCCGTCGTGCCATAGCAGCTAGTCGAGGAGAAAGAGGTCGAGCTCGCTCGGGGCCTCGCCGGGCGGAGGGAGACGGGAGATGGGAGCAGTCCCACGGCGACGGAGCGTGCAGGGGAGCGGCGCAGCGGAGCCGTTCTCCCGGCGGCAGAGGCGTGCAGGGGAGCGCCGCGCTGGGGAGCCGTCCCACGACGAGTGCTCGTCGGAGCAGGGAGGAGGACGGTGCGAGGCCAGAGCATATGGCGACGAGCTCGGCAGAGGAGGACTTGGGGAGAGACGGGGAGGCGTCGCCGTCCGCGTGGGCGTGTGAGGAAACAGGCGACGACTTCATGCTCGTCCGTGCGACCGCTGAGGCGCGGCGAAGAGAGGAGGATCCAGGCGAGCACGGCCGCGGGTCGCCGGTGTGCCCAGACGAAAGCCGGTCGAGAGGAGCCATGGCGGCAGCGCGCTGGGAGACGCCGGTGCGGTTGCCAGATCTCGAAAGGGATGGTCACTGAATGAACATGGGTGGGCCCCATCGTGTCTATTCATTTTTCTTCCGTTCGTAAGGGACGCGTGGCGTCCTGGGAAGGAGGACGTTGCGAGACAGCGATCCCCCGGAGGTACGCTAGCATTTCCCATTAATTTACCTGTATGATCATGGATTCCCAACCTGGTGCTCCCCTGGTTGGTTGAATCATCGATCGAAGGCAGCATCTACATTAATCTTCAAAGTATTACCATCAGGTGGTTTCCAGCGCGGCTTGGGCTTAGCTTTTTTATGTTTGTCCTTCACAATCTGATGGTGGTATACCGCCATATCTGTAGACCATTTAATTGATTGTAGAACAGACCGACCATGCTCACCATGTTTCTTTGCAATTCGTTCTGTCCAAGTTGCATACGCCCCACACAAAATCATACATATCTGCTCTTGTTTTAGTTCCTTCAGTTCTACTCACTCCTTATCAAAATATAAGATGTTTTAGCATTTCTCTTTTCATCCGTATCTAGACATATTTTAGTGTAAGGTTCATAATTGAATCTTGCACTAAAACATGTCTAGATACGGATGGAAAGAGAAATGCTAAAACATCTTATATTTTGATACTGAGTGAGTATTAAATCTATCACCCATGTACAAGTATGCAAATTATTGAGTTTTAACCCGTCATGATGTTCATCTCTTTCGAGAAAAGTTGCGTCCAAGTACAGTGAAACAGGACTATGCTTAATTGTTTCTTCAAGGACAAAAAAACTCACAGAACGCGGTCATTTCGACGTGTCTGTCGCACGACACAGCTCTCGCTCGGACGAGTGCATGTATTACACGCCACCACCAGCTTTCTCCAAGCCAGCTTTTCATTACCACAAAGAGGGCGAAGCGTATTCTTCTTCGCTGTGTCAACAGGTTGTACGGTGATCGAACCGTGAAATAACCACTCTTTTTTCGGATGCCTCGCCCAGCTGTCCTCTATGTTCCGTCCAAAAGGAATGTCGGTAATTGCTTGCACATCAGGATATGTGAAATCGGATTCCAAGACCTCTACATCCCATGCATGTTCCTTGGACCGGATCAATTAATTCCTTCGATCCACTCTACAAACACACATAAGGTCACAGTCACACTTGTCGAAATGTTTCCCTTTCGATACCTCCGTGCACACGGTGAGTTAGGATTAGTGAGCAACCTCCGAGTGGAGATTCCGTGCTCCCGAGCTCCAGTGATCCCATAATTTAGAAAATATATTTAAAAGTTTCAAATAAATCTGAAAACAACAATACACGTTCTCAATGATATATACTACAACGGTGTAAATTTTCAATACAAAATAATTTAGGGTTTAAATTACACAGAAACGACAAATTACATATATATAAGTATAGTGAAAAGTGTATAGTTTCAAATCTCCAACTTTTGTCTTTTTTTCGGAGAGTGCTGGGCGCGGGGAACCTCCCAGCGTAGACACGTAACACGTTCCATCCGTACATCCATCCAGTGTGAAAGTCTCGAACCGTGGATCGTCGCGATCGCTGACGATTGTCCCGCGCATCTGGCTCCCGGCGCCGCGCGACAAGTGTGAGGCAGGCATGTGCGTGCGACAAAACATTTTCTGGTGTTTCGATTTGACAATTATCGCATGGCAGGGCTGCACAAGCCGCCGACGAGAGGCACGTGTTCGGTGACCGATCGGTCGTGGTCGTGCGCCCTGACACCGGCCGCGCCGGCCGGAGAGGATATCCAATCGCCGCCGCGCGCGGCGGGGGTTGGCCCCTTCTTCCCGGGTAGGATCGGACTCGCTCGCGTCCGAACAGGTGGCGGGAAACGGCGCGTTTAGGTGGGGCCACACGCCGGAGAGTCGCACTCGCACGGCTCTACTAGCAGAGTTGTCACTTGTCAGTAGCGGGGGAGGCGCAGACCGCAGCTAGCTAGCTAGCGCGTGTGGTCAGAGCTAAGCTCGGGATCTTTTTTTTCTTTTTTAAGCGGAAAAGGAGGAGCTTTCACCATCAGTAGCTAGCCTCACCTTCCGCCGGGCTAGGAACCCAGCCACCGTACGTATGTACTGCTCTTTTCGTGGACAGAGAAAAAGAAAAAAAGAACCGTACGTATCGGTTTTAATTCTGAGAGAGCATATAAGCACATGAAGGCAATCATCCGTTGGAAATCAATCACAGTCGTGTGATTCGAAAGGGCCCAGGGGTCGTTCAAGCTACCATGACAATGCTGCAATAATTCTACCGGAACCCGAGCTACTAGAATGCACGACAAAAAAGGACGTACGCACATAATGTGTTCCAGTACAGATCAAGAATCATTGTTGTTATATATTCCGTGATTTTGGTTTTCAGGCGGCATCAACAGATCAGGCCGTCTATCAATCGATTTGAATCATCTCACGCCTCTCGTTTATTCCAGCCATGCCATAATATGTAGCCGCCACAACAAACGAACAAAAAAGCAAGCGAAACAGGTAGAAGCGCTCGCTAGCTTCGTCGCCGCGCCTTGTGCCCAACCTAACTATGTTGTACGGTTGTGCCATGTGTCGTGTTTAGGGATGCAAGCGTATGCTACTGTATAACCATACGGAATCAGGTGTAGTCAACCGCACCTAGTCGCTAAAAAGGTGCTACAACTAAGCTGATTGCATTTGAGTGGGAAGCGACCGGGGCGGATCGGGCGCCGCTTTGCATGCCTAGTTGTGCCCCCTATAAATGCTTAGCGTGCTCCTTGCCCTCAACTCCACCGTCACGTCCGATTAAGCATTTGTGCTTGGTTGGGGGCAAATCGCCTACGGCCGCCCTGACGGTGGTACATGAATATGCATGTGGTGTGATTGTCGGGATCCATTTAGCGCCACACCACTAGTTCTTCGGACGCGTTCCGAATTTGTCCCCTAAAAAGATGACGCGTGCAATGACAAAGCCAGCACATAAGGCTCGATTTTTTTAAATAATACATTTATTTTATTCTTTTTCAGAAATAATACGCGTTTTGAAAAAATCACAGACATATTACACCCTCGGCCTCCGGTACGCCGAGCAGGCCCTGTCGGCTTCGTCCACGCCGACGGGGTCCTGTCGGCTTAGCCCACGCCGAGCAGGTGGCCGGCCCCAGTCTGCCCGCACCCGACCGCACCCTGTCGGCCTGCGCGGGCCTGCGCGGCCTGCAATCGGCCACGTCCACGCCGATAGGACTGTCGGCCTCGCCGAAGCCGACCAGCCTCGATTGTATCGGCCGCCCGCTCCTCTTTCTTTCTCCCCTGCACACTCTTTCTCCTCTCTTCTTCCTCCTTCCTCCACCGACGGACCTGCTATTTCCTCTCATTTCCTACCTCCTGTACACTCCATTTTAGTTGATTTTGCACCCAAAAAATCATACCCAAAGCATGTAGCAGTTAGAAAAAGCTTCGATCTGTTGATGGGCTAGTTCATGGAGGCGATTTGGAGGTGCTATTATGAGGCAATGGTGAAGATCCGGTGGAGCTTGGTATTGGAGTAGGAGCTTGGTGTTGGGGAAGGTTCGTGCTCCCTGCCCGGTGCTGCTGCGTGGTGTTGTTGGTGGTGATTGTTCTGCACGCTTCAAGGGTAATATTTTTTATAGATTGGTTATATTATGTTAGATTAAAAATAGAATATTTGTTAGGTGTAAATATTTTGTTAGTGCCGGTCGGACCAACGGTCGTGTAGTATAGTGCTATAATTAGTAGAGGAAATAATGTGTTAGTGTCGGTCTGATATTTGGGGGGCAACAGTCGTATAGTAATATATGTAGAGTTGGCCGTATAAATTAATTGGTCCGGTAGTAATATTTAGTACTCGTTGGGAATTATTTTTATACTACGATATGGAAGTTGACGAGTCTTATTATTATTTTTTAGGTCAGCAGAGATGTCTACTTTAGTAAGATTTTATTATGGTTCGGGTACTGTCCAAACAAATGATCGGGGAGTTGATCCGAGTGAGTTTCAGTTTGTGGACATGGATAGGAATGCTCCTGCCACATGGTCCATTAGTCAGGCTGAAGAGTGGTTGACATGATGTTTAGGCCTTAATCCGTCAATATACACCGTCGGTGTGCATGCACTATGGACGAAGTCCAGAACCAACGTCTTCTTTATTTTGAGGCCCGTACATGACACCTCTCAGTGGGTGCGATGGTTGCAAGGCTGCGAAAAAAGGGGAATCACCCCTACGGCCTTACTGCTTCCCGTCGAGAAGGAGATCACCCCCCCTGAAGGAGAGGGGGCGTACGATCCAGGTGTCGCCATTGGAAATGCAGAAAGGAGATTTGAGGTGCGTTTACCTACTGACAAGTTTGGATGTGGAAATGAGTTGAGAACGCATGAGGTGAAAATTGGTCTTGAACAATGGCCAACGTGTGAGTGCACTTGCAACAAACCAAAGTTGCTTCACCTGCCTTGCTCACATGTTCTTGCTGCTTGCGGACAGTTAGGCCTGGATGTAATCTCGTTTGTTTCTCCTTACTACATGAAAGAGGCCGTCTTGCATACTTGGACAGGTGAGATGCAGGGATTTCGAGCAATGGGTAATTTTAACACCGTTGTCCCTTCTGAAAGGCTATACATCCCCGACCCAAGTCTACTGCGGACAGGTGTAGGCAGGCGTCAGTCTAAGCGCATCCGCAATGACATGGATGAATCTGAAGCCGGTGGCCCAATTAGGCAATGTTTCTTATGCAACAATTACGGACATAGAGACACTCGTTGTCCACAGTTTGGCACAGGCGGAGCTACTGCAAGTGGCAACCGGGGACGAGGTAATCGAGCACGAGGCAATCGAGCACGAGGAGGGAGAGGACGTAACTAGGCTATTTTAATTTGAAATAAGTGTGGAACTCGGTTTTATTTCTATCAAGTGTGCTACTATTTTAATTTGTAATAAGTGTGGAACTCGATTTTATTTTTAGCAAGTGTGCTACTATTTTAATTTGTAGTAAGTGTGAAACTCGATTTTATTTTTATGAAGTGTGCTACTATTTTAATTTGTAGTAAGTGTGGAACTCGATTTTATTTTTAGCAAGTGTGCTACTATTTCAATTTGTAATAAGTGAGGAACTCGATTTTATTTTTAGCAAGTGTGCTACTATTTTAATTTGTAATAAGTGAGGAACTCGATTTTATTTTTATGAAGTGTGCTACTATTTTAATTTGTAGTAAGTGTGGAACTCGATTTTATTTTTATGAAGTGTGTTACTATTTTAATTTGTAGTAAGTGTGGAACTCGATTTTATTTTTAGCAAGTGTGCTACTGTTTTAATTTGTAATAAGTGAGGAACTATGTTTTATTTCTATCAACTGTGCTATTATTTTAATTTGTATTACATGTCTTAATGTTGGCAGAAATGGAGATGGAATCGCTACTCGACGTGGATATTGACAGTAAGCATCGATCTGCAATAATGCAGGAGAAGGATTTGGAGACCCTGGTTACTCGTACTCCAAAGAAAAACTGGATGATACACCCTTATTGGGTTGATAGGTATGTGTTTATTTATTTAGTTCTCCATCTTATGTGTTATTTGATGTGTGATGAAGGACAAAAAACATCGGTACTGTTTTTTAATGTGCAGACTTAAATGGGCTGGACTGTTACCTTTCGCGCGTCTAGTAGAGTCAACCGAAAGGTCTTCTCATGTGAATATGGACCACTCGTTGCTCACCTGCTTAGTGGACAGATGGAGGCCAGAGACACACACGTTTCACTTTCGATGGGGAGAGATGGCGCCTACTCTGCAGGACGTGTCGTACTTGCTCGGTCTCCCATTAGCGGGCTGTCCCATAGGACCGTTGCAGGCACCACCAAATTGGGAGGCCGATATGATGATTCGTTTTCATGGTATTAATCCGACTGCTGCGCCTTTTGATTCAGAGGATCACGGACCTAAGCTTGATTGGCTGCTCGATTTTCAGGTACGTAGTCATATCTCGTATTTTCAGGTAAGTAGCTTTCAGGCATCATTTTACTAACACTTCTTAATTTATGAATGTAGATCCAGAATTTCCAGGTTTTCCGAACGTCCCGCTTTTAGGGCCTCAGATCACAAGGAGTCTAGAGGCATACATCATTTGGCTTCTTGGAAAGGTGATGTTCACGGAGAACCACGTGACCACTATTAGTGCGCGATACATCCCTATTGCATTAGAGATCGCCAACGCCACACACCCGGCCCAGATCACACAGAGGAGTTGGGGTTCTGCAGTCTTAGCAGCTACATATCGAGGTATGTGCAATGGTTGTCAACTCGTAACGTCTAGGTCAGCCCTGCTTGGATGCCCTTTATTCTTGCAATTGTGGTCGTGGGAGAGGTTCCCGATTGGCCGACCAGACGTACTGGCTGAGCAGCCTTACCCGTTGGACGAGATGTTTGATGCGGAGCGCATTGACATGCCTACGTTCGGCACCCTTTGGACACGTCGTAGGGTATGTTGGATATGTTACGTACACTAACTCTACGCATTGTAATAATATGTATGTAAACTAACTCATTATTTTTTCCACAGAGACGCTATGCGCAAGATCAGGTCAGGAATGCCTATAAGTCATTCAACGAGCAGTTCGACGTGTTGAACGCCGATCAGGTCATCTGCCAGCCATACATGGAGTATGCTATAGACACTAAGTACCCAAGCGGTATATCTCGTCTTTGCACCAGAGATCGCGCGTACTGGATGACAATATCAAAAATCATCTTCGATGTCTCCGTTGAGGAAATGGCCCAACAGAGGGTAATGAGACAATTTGGTCTTCGCCAGGAGGTCGTTCCCCCGCCTACGGAACATCATGTGCCAGCCATCGTCCATAGGTATTTTAAACTACCGTAACGCATATATGATTATTAGTTCGAAATGTTTGAATAATTAATTGTCTAACACACACCTTATTTTTTAGATTGTCTAGAAAGGGTACTAATAGGACGGCTCAACAATGTCTCACGAGGCTTCAGCTGTTCGTTACAGAGTGGGAGACTGCCGATACGCGGGTCTGGAAAGAGGATCGCGTGTTTGATATCTCGCTTTTCAACGAGTATTTACGGCGGTACATGTCCGCGGCACGACTACGCATCATCAATCATCCTCATCCGGAAGAGATCCCAGCACCATCTACTTGGGATTTGTACCCGAGCTAGTCTGCTTCTGCCTCCAGACAGCATGCGGTAAATATACGTCAAGTATCAAAACTTTCTTATTTAATTCCAGGCACATGTCCTTAATACTGTACGTGATAATTTCAGGCAGATTTGACGTTGGAGCTTCACAACGAGTTCGTTCAGTACGGACGTTCTCTTTCTACGGGGCCTCTTTTACAGCGAGACCACCATGTGTCCTGGCTGAGGCGTATGGAGGGAAAGTTACGGCATATCTACGAGACTATCACGTGCACTCGCACTTCAGATGTTGCTCACCAGCAGGGTGCACCGCGGCCCCCACGTCCGTCGACGCAGCAGCAGCGGCCCCCACGTCCGTCAACGCAGCAGCAGCCCGAGCAGCGACAGCACACGCGACCTCGCCTATCACCGTAGCGGACGCCCGCACCTCCTCCTCCTGACCAGCCTGGAGGTTCGACGTGGCAGCATACGCAACACAACCCTACGTCGAGCTTCCAATTTCGGCCGCAACCACAGCCACAGGGTATGTACATACATGTATACTATTTGCCCATAAAAACGAAGTGAATACTTAAATTAGTGCGTTGCAGGTGCTTTCATGTACGGGCAACTGTCGTCTATGTCCGGATCCGCGTGGGGGGGTGATCAGGAAGGCGAAAACCAGATGGACGAGATTCACAGTTGGATAAACATGTATGACCAAACACAGGTCACACCTGTCGTGGTGGGTTGCACGGCATATCCATCAGAGATGGAAAAGATTATGGGGCAGGCGACGATGGATGCTCGCGCGGGATTGGGCAATAAGCACGCAAACACACGCTAGTTACCCAGGTTCAGGGCCGTCCTTGTGGAGGTAACACCCCTATGTCCTGCTCTTCTTGTTCTTATTGCTTGATCACAGAATCGGGCTACAATGGTGCTCCTTGAGCTGTTTCGGGTGGCAGCCGGCTGGAGGTTGAAGGTGATGCTACGTGTGCGTGTTCTGGTTTCTCGCGTCTCTGGATCACTTGCCTCGCATAGGAGGCTCTAGTCCGCTTTATATAGGCAGCGGGCTAGGGTTTTAGGTTACAGGGAAGTTACAAGTTTGTCCCTATGACATCACTACTTTCTGAGCCGGCTGGAGCTTGTTGTCATGATTCGGTACAGGAGATGCCCGACAAGGGGTACTGTTCACCCAGAGCGGTTATACGTGCCTGACCCACTCGTACGGAGTTGTCGGTTGGTGCGTCCGGCTCCAGCCCAGCCGGACGTCCGCATCCGGGTAGACGCAGGCGGCTGGGTTCAGCCGGCACTCGTTCGACATGTCGTGTAGTTCCGAAGAAATGAATCTCTTTGGGATACCCGGGGTTCATATCCCCGACACTAGCCCCCGAGATCGTGGAGTCCCGCTAGCTTGCTGGGAAGACTTCTCGATCTTCCCCTTGATCTTGGTCGTTGTATCCGGAATACCGAGGTTGGAGACGGGGCCGGCTGAAAGCGGAGCTGGATGAAGATGAGGCTGGCCTGCGGGGGAAGCTCCGCAAGCATTCTTGGTCTTGGTCGTCTATTGTCGAAGTTGTTGTTGACTTGTTCGGCTACGCGGAGCGGGATCAATAGGTCTTAGCGGTCTGGAACGGCCGGCTTGAAGGCTTGGGTCGTGGCTTATGTCAGCCACGACCCGCCGCTTTGGGGAGCCGTTGGTGTTCTGCCCGAGGCCTGGCGCACGTCGCCTCGGCTTCGCCGGGCTGGATTCTCTGTGGCGACTGCTTGCTCGTGGGATCATCTGCGGAAAGTGCGGCACGTTTGCACGCCACAAGGCGCGACGGGTGGGACGGTTCCGCCTGCCTCGCTTTTAAAGGGGAAAGAGGGGGAACGGCTGGGGTTACCGTTCCCCATTCCTGATTCGTCTTCCTCGTTAGCTCTTTCGCTCTTCGGCTCTTGCCCATTCTCTCTTTTGTTCTTGCTGTCCTTGCATTTGCCCCTTCCCCGACGGGAAACAGATCCTCCATGGCGAGTTCGGGTGCGTGGATGGGTTCCACGGTGGATGACGCGTTCATCTGGAAGCTCCATCGGAACAAGTTCTTGGGGATGACGGGCAACGTGGGAGCCCGCGCTCCCCCTGAAGGAGAGATTTCGCCGGCGCCCAAGAAGGGCGAGTTCGTCGTGTTTTCCGCGCACTTGGAGCGGGGATTGGGGCTCCCGGTGAGCTCCTTTTTCGCGGAATTCCTGCGCTTATATGGGCTGCAGCCCCACCATTTGGGGGCAAATTGCATTACTCAGCTGTCCTGCTTCGTCACGCTATGCGAAGCGTATTTGGGCATCTGGCCCAGCATGGAGATATTCGGCATGTTCTTCTTCCTGCGGGCTCAAACGACCGCCGCGCAGCAGCGCGATTGTGGCAGTGTCTCCATTAGCACGAAGAACACGTTGCTGCCCAAGATTAACCTGCTTCTACGTCCGGAATCTCATTGACGTCGACCGAATCGGCCTTCCGGCCTTCTCCAATTCGCTGCCGGCATCCAAGTCCTGGATTCGGAAGCCGCCGGTGGATGGGAGTCTCGAGAGTGCTTTGTTCGGCCGGCTGAAGGTGTTGGTGGACGCCGGCCTAACGTCCAGGGACCTGACCCTGGCGTGGCTGTCTAGGCGGATATACCCGCTGCAGACGCATTCGCATAAGATGTGCTTCTACTCTGTCATCCGGGATCCCACCCGGACCAGCTTGGAGGTGCCGAAGCCGAAGAACCTCTGCAAGTGGGCTTCCCGCCTCGTCACCGACAGGATCGAGGTGGACTGGGATTTCGGGTTCGATCCATTCACCCGCTCGGAACCCGCTCCTGAGGTTAGACATTGCTTTTTAATCTGTTTTCAATTCCTTTGTCCGGCTGCCGCTTGACCCAGTCGGCCTGTTGTGCAGCTTTGCGAGCTCCAGAGGGTTGAAGACTTTGAAGTCGTCTTCGAGCCTGACGTCAGCGGTCCCTTCTCTAAGGCGCTGACGGCCTTGCTGGAGGCGGATTCCGCCGACAAGCAGGCGGGAGGGGAAACAGACGCCACCGCTGAGGATGAATCGGGCGGCGGCGCCCGTGTCGCCCCGGACAGGCGCGGTGACACCACCGAATTGTCCGGTGGGGGCGCAGATGTTGGTGAAGGTGGCGGAGGCGATGACGACGCCGCTCGTACCACGACGAGCCCTGTCCCCACTGCCGGCTCCGACTCCGATTCGGCAGCCTACAGGGACGAGGACCTCGAGCGCGATGCTCCACCTCCGGTTTCGTCGTCCCGCGGTAAGTCTTCTGAGCCCGACGCCGCCGGGCAAGCTGACGGTGTCATGCGCATGGTAGTAGATCTCTCCACTGGTTCCGAGCCGGACTCAGAGGGTTCCTCTTCTGTGCCAGCCTCCAAGCTGGCGCCGTCCTCCCGTAGGACCAAGGAGTTGGAGGCGGCGGCGCGGAAGAAGAAAGCAATTCTCCCCCGGCGGGCCCTGAAGGAGAGGCGGTCGAAGTCAGCCGCCGACGTCGATGTGAGCGCCGTGCCGCACAAGCGGAAGGGCGCATTCGGGAAGCGGGGCGTGCTGCCCGCCAAAAAGTTGGCTTCTTCGTCGTCCCGGCCCACTACGGCCGGCTTGATGCCCGCCGGGAAGCTCTCGGCGGAGGCCCAGGCGGACGCGATTGTGGCCGATATCAGGGCCGAGGCCGACGCCAGGCTGGCGGAGAAGGCGGATGTCCCAGCTGGTGGGGCCAACAATGAGGTGATTGGTCGTGCTTCCGGTGGTGATTTTATTTATGATTTGAATCCGGGTGATTTGGAGAAGGAGTTTTATGCTCAGATGACACAGGCGGATTTGGCCTTGGGAGCATCTGATGCTGGTCTGACTGTGGAGCAGTTGATGACCTCAAAGGAGGACGAGGAGAAGGCGAAGGCGGATGGCGTGGAGAGGGCGAAGTCTCTCGCCGGCGGAACTAGCGTCCAGGTGGTTGATCCTATTCTTGCTGTTGATCCTGGTTATGACTTGGGCATTGAAGGTATGGAAAAAGCTATTTACGCGGAGCTGGCGCAGGCGGATTCGATCCGGGAGGAGATGGAAGCCAGGGCGGCCGCGAGGCAGCCGGCTGCCGCCCAGGCGGCCAAGGAGACGACGGGAGCGGGCGTGGACGCCAGGGCGGCCGATGCTGAGGTCGAAGTGGTGCCGGCCCCTACAAGGCGGACGGGTGACGACTCCGATGTTCCTGCGAAGGGCCGGGAGGAACTCTCCGGAGGCGGGAAGCGCCTGCTCGACGATGCATCGGCCCCCCCGCCGAAGCGCTTGAAGAGGAAGAAGCCCAGGGAACTAGGCTCACGTGACGGGTAAGTCCTTATCTTGTGGTAGAAATCTCGCGGCTTGCACTTGTCGGTGGTGATGCTTTCTTCGTTTTGCAGGGTGCCGCTTCCAATAGTGGAGATGGCGCCCGCCGCGACGGTGGAGCCGGCCTCGAGGCCTGCTCCCGAGGATCCCGTGGTGCAAACGGCTGGTCCGCCTCCCGAGGCGGTAACGGCGACGGCGGATGTGGAACCGGTCAGCCGTTTGTCGGCAAATGCCGCTCCCCCTGTGGTCGACTCCGACCCTCCGGTTTCAGGAGGTGGCGCTGAGGCGTCGGCGGATGCTTTCCAGATAGTTCTCCGGCCCGGCGCTGGGGCCGGATACCTCGCCTTCCCCACTCCTTCCACGCCGGTGGCCGAAACGGCCAAGGACAAGGCCATAGCGGGGGTGACGGCTTCGCTCCCTGGTCCACACCAATCCATCTTGGTGTCTTCTCCTCCGTATTCCGGGCCGGTGCCAGCCCTGCCCGACGCATCGGGGAAGATTCCCCTCACCGCGCTGGTGGAGCAGAAGGCCAAGGAGAACCTGGCCAACATAACATTGCTCTGCTCCTCCATAGAGCATGGCTTTGCCGAGGCGGCCAAGGAGACGACTCTGCTCAGGCGAGAGCTCGAGGCGGCCAAGGGTCCGGTTTTCTTTCTTGCTCACATCCTCTGTCTTGTCGTTCTGCATTCTTTCTTGCATGTCTTGGTTTGATGATGATCCAACCTCCGCAGGCGATACCGCCTCCCGCACCGGCTTGGAGAGGCAACTGAAGGAGAAGGACGCCGCCCTGGCCTTGGCCAAGGCCGATCTCCAGGCGGCGGAAAAGACGTCGGAGGAGCGCCGCCTGGAAATCGTCCGACTGGGCGAGGAAGTGACGAAACTGCGGGAAGCTGAGCGGCGGAGCCGGGGCGAGGTCGAGTCACTCCGCGAGAATGCGGATGATCTGCGGTTTCAGCTGAAGGAGCCCGTCGAGCGCAACGACCTGATCGTCCAAGCGGCCAAGGCGCGTGAGCTTGAGCATGAGCAGCTGGTGGGCGGCCTGATCAAGGAGGTTAAGCGCGTGAACGATCTGATCCTTGGTAAGTGAGGTCTCTTTCTCCTTGACTTCTTGTTTGGGGTCTTCTACTCGGCCTCACCGGTTTGAAATGCAGGCCTTTATTCCGAGGTAGACGCGCAAATCCAGAAAGACGCTGCCTCGGCTCATTCCCGACCGGAGTCCTCTGGTGCCGCTGCTGGGTCTGCTCCGACTGCTGCCTCCCGTCTTCTCCGAATCGGCCAGGAGTTCAGACGGTTGGAGGAAGCGGCCGACGGCGTGCTCGAGAACCTGTGGCCGGATGCTCCCTTGCCAGCTGCTCTCCATGATTTATCCGCCCGGCTTGAAGGGGCGCCAGCCGGCATCGACGAGTAGGTGGAGATGGCGGCGCGTGGAGGAACCGACATGGCGTTGGCCTTGGTGAAGTCGTGGTATCCGAGCGTGCAGATGAGCATGCTGGTGGGTGGCTTCCGCACAGGAACATCCCTTGCGAGTCTGCGTCCGGAGATCCTCATGGCCTCAGGGCGAATTGCCGAAGCGGTGGACTTGACGCAGTTGGTGCCTGCCGAGCCGTCCGCAATGGCACGGCCGACCGAGGATGCTAGAGTCGGCGACGGTGCTGCTGCCCCTGATTCCGCTGCTCCTTGATTAAATCTACCTCCCTGGAATGCCGGGTGTAACTGTAGAACTTGCTATCTTCTGTACTGATGATTATATTTCGTCGCACTGCTTGCTGTCTTCAAATGTTATTGTTTTTGTGATTGTTGGGCCATTGTGCTTGTTTTGGTGATGATAATTACCATGCCTAGCCCCCGAATTTTGGGCCGGTTTGAGCATCGATCCGGGTCGAAATGTTATGTTCTTTTCTTGTTTTGTGTTTTTCTTTCATCGTCGTGATATCGTGCGGCCCCCGAGTCCATGACTCGGGGTGATGTAGTTATGCGTCCGGGTACGCGTAGCCGGCTTGCCGACTGCGCAGCCCCCGGGTATTTTATGCCGGCTGACGACGTGGCCGCCCCCGAGTCCGTGACTCGGGGTGATATAGATATGCGTCCGGGTCTGCGGAGCCGGCTTGCCGGCTGCGCAGCCCCCGGGAATTTTATGCCGGCTGATGGCGTGGCAGCCCCCGAGTCCGTGACTCGGGGTGTTATAGATATGCGTCCGGGTCTGCGGAGCCGGCTTGCCGGCTGCGCAGCCCCCGGGAATTTTATGCCGGCTGACGGCGTGGCAGCCCCCGAGTCCGTGACTCAGGGTGTTATAGATATGCGTCCGGGTCTGCGGAGCCGGCTTGCCGGCTGCGCAGCCCCCGGGAATTTTATGCCGGCTGACGGCGTGGCAGCCCCCGAGTCATAGATATGCGTCCGGGTCTGCGGAGCCGGCTTGCCGGCTGCGCAGCCCCCGGGAATTTTATGCCGGCTGACGGCGTGGCAGCCCCCGAGTCCGTGACTCGGGGTGTTATAGATATGCGTCCGGGTCTGCGGAGCCGGCTTGCCGGCTGCGCAGCCCCCGGGAATTTTATGCCGGCTGACGGCGTGGCAGCCCCCGAGTCCGTGACTCGGGGTGATTTTTCCCATCCGGGTGCGCGGAGCTGGATTGCCGACTGCGCAGCCCCCGGGTATCGCTTCGCCTCCTTGGTCCACTTGCAGACCACGTGTCATCTTCGCATCGTCTTGACTCCTGCGCTTCGTGTTTTGCCCCCTCGGCTTCACCGTCTCCTGCGCTGGTGACACGCGTCGCTTGGAGACGGGCCGCTGACGGTTGCTCTGCTTCCCTGTCTCCTTATAAGTATCAACGCCGGTGTGTTTTCTCCTTCATCTTCATCCTCTCACTCTCGCGTCTCTAGCTCCCGCTGCTTAGACATGGCCCCAAAGAGGGAGATCGAGATGACTCCTCCCGTAGCGGCGAAGCGCGGCAGGGGGCGCCCCCGGAAGACCGACGTTGAAGGAACCTCCAATGCGGGCGCCAAGCGCGGCCGGGGCCGGCCGCCAAAGCTTAACCGCGGTGGTGATGGAGGCGCCGCCGTCGCGGCGCCCGGAGGCGAGCGGAGCCCCTCTCCTGCCCGCTCGGAGTCCCCGATCTTCGGTGACTGGGATAACTTCCCAATCTCCGAATTTGTCTTGGTGCTATACGAGCCCGTGCAGCGTGTTCAGTTGCTTCCCTTCGCCATCGCCGATGCGCTTGAGGGGGATGGCCCCTTCAGGTTCCTCCTCCATCGGGTTGGCGCTCGCCAAGGGCCCTGGGAGGTGTTGGCTCGCGTCACCGCCGGTCACGGAGGCGGGGTGAGCCGCCGCCGCATCGAGTTCTTCTCCGGGTGGAAGGCTTTCGCCAAGTTCTTCCGCCTGGATTCTGCTTTCGTCATCCGCTTCCGGCTGAAGCGTCAGGCGGGGGTCTTATACGTCAAGGTCTTCGACGGCACACTGTGCCTCAAGGAGTGGGAGGAGAGCGATGACGATACGACTCCGCCTCCCGCTTAGTTTTAGGTTGTCCGGCAGCCGACTTGGCATGTAGGCGAGGTCGTCCGCCTGTGGACTTCCTCCTTTTGTTTCGCTGTTCAGCTTCTGTTTGTAAGGCCGTGCTCTTGATGTTGAATGCAACTTGCTTTTGTTCCTGTATTTGTTTAATTTTCTGCACGTCGCGTTTGTGTCCGGCTTGAGCTCCCGAAGGCGGTTGGCGGCGTTTTCGTGCGTGAAATGAAACGATGAATTGGTTAGCTTGCTCTTTTGATCACGGAGAATACTTTTACTCTGCTTATCTCAATTTCACACTCGCCTGTAGCCTTTCCCGCCGCCGTTCGTGTGCACTTCACCGTCCAGCGGGATCATGCACACTACTATAACGTTAGGATCCGGTTTGTTGGGCCAGAGTTTTCTCAGTCGGCAACGACATCTGTTTCTTACGTCTTTCGCATACAGTCGGCCTCCAGCTTATTCTCTTGCCGGCCTTAACCGGATCCGAAGAGTTAGCCGTTTAGCGTTGTGTAGTTAATCGTCCGTAATAGGAGAAGAAGCTGCCGACTGCCGGCTTGGCCGAGTTTATAGAACAACATTTTTCCAGCCGACAGTACTTTCCTTTATGCGTTTTTCACGTTGTTGGCCCCCTCCAGCTTGTTCTCTTGCCGGCCTTAACCGGATTCGAAGAGTTAGCCATTTAGGGGTTAGTCACGCTACACGGCCGCTAAAGGCAAGCTTGCCGGCTGCCGGAAGAACCGGAAAGGAAATGCAGAAAAAAGTTGCGAAGAACTGCTCATGTGTTCATCATTCTCATTTCTTTATTGATAGCATGGGTGATATATACATGGTTCTTTCTCAGGTGTAGAATCGACACAAGAGTGACGCGTTCTATGGCCTTTCCGTTTCATCACCTTCCTTGTCCATCGTGTCCTTGTTGTGCTCGCGGGCGTCTATCAGGTAGTATGCGTCGTTTGATGAGCGCTTTGCTTACGATGAATGGTCCTTTCCATGGTGATGAAAGCTTGTGCATGTTCTTTGTGTCTTGGATTAGTCGTAGCACGAGGTCGCCTTCACGAAAGCGGACAGGCCTGACCTGCCGGCTGTGGTAGTTGCGCAGTTTTTGCTGATACATCGCCGACCTTGACTCGGCAAGCTGGCGCGCTTCCTCGAGCAGATCCATTCCGTCTTCATAGGCTTGCTTAGCTTCTGCTTCTGTGTATAGCACGACTCAGGGCGCATCATGCTCGATGTCAGTTGGCATGACGGCTTCAGCCCCGTGGACGAGGAAGAAGGGGGTGAAGCCGGTTGAGCGATTCGGGGTTGTCCTTAGGCTCCAGAGGACGGAAGGTAGCTGTTCTTCCCATGCGCCGGCTGCCCGCTCGAGTGGCTCGAGCAACCGAGGCTTGATGCCGGATAGGATGAGGCCGTTTGCTCGTTCAACTTGTCCGTTCGACTGCGGGTGCGCGACGGAGGCGACATCGAGCCGGATGCCGGCTCTGCCGCAGAACTTGGCGAATTCTCCCTTGACGAATTCTCCCTTGACGAAGTTCGACCCATTGTCCGTGATGATACTGTTGGGGTAGCCGAAGCGGTAGATGATGCCTTTGAAGAACTTGACTGTTGTTGGTCCATCCAGCTTCTTGATCGGCTTGGCTTCAATCCATTTCGTGAACTTGTCGACTGCTACCAGCAGGTGTGTCATGCCTCCACTGCATCTTCTCAGTGGGCCGACCATGTCGAGCCCCCAAACGGCAAACGGCCAGGTGATAGGAATTGTCTTGAGTGCTGAAGCCGGCGTGTGCTTCTGAGTTGCGAATCGTTGGCAGCCGTTGCAGAGCCGGACCAGCTGTTTGCGTCCGCCAGCGCAGTCGGCCAGTAGAACCCGTGCCTGAATGCCTTAGCCACAATCGCCCTGGAGGACGCGTGATGACCGCACTCGCCTTGATGGATTTCTTTGAGGATCTTGATTCCTTCTTCTTGACTCACACAGCGCTGGAATACTCCAGAGACACTGCGTTTGTACAACTCGTTGTTGATGATGGTGTAAGCACTTGCTCGGCGTTTGATTTGCCTGGCGATGAGCTCGTCCGCCGGGATCTCGTCGTTGGCGAGATAGGCGAGAAAGGGTTGGGTCCATGGCGGAGCCTCTTCGATGACGAGGACCTCGACGGCTTCCGGCTCGCCTGGAGCCGGCCCAGCCGACTCCGCACCCGGCGACATCCGGATGGAGTCGGAGCCGGGACATGGCGTGATGGATGGCTTGTACAGCTTCTCGAGGGCGACGCCGGGTGGGATTTCCTCGCGGAGAGAGCCAATGTTCGCCAAAGTGTCAGCTGCTTCATTGTTGGAGCGGTGGATGTGGTGGAATTCGCATCCGTCGAAGCATCCCACGAGTTGATGGACGAAGAAGCGGTAGGCGGCCATGTTGGGGTCCTTGGCGTCCCAATGACCAGTGGTCTGCTGGACCACCAAGTCGGAGTCGCCGTAGCAGAGGATCCGTTTGATATTCATGGCCTTGGCGAGCTTGAGGCCGTGCGCGAGAGCTTCGTATTCAGCTACATTGTTGGACGCCGTGAAATGGATTTGTAGCACATACTCGAGTCGGCCTCCCTTGGGTGAGGTGAGGACGACTCCGGCGCCGAGTCCCCAGTATCTTTTGGAACCATCGAAGTGCATGAGCCAATGCTCGCCGGAGTCGGGTGGCGGCGGTACGTGGTCCGTCTCCGTCCAGTCGGTGAGGAAATCTGCCAGCTCCTGTGACTTGATCGCTTTTCTCTTGTCATATTCGACTCCATGCGCCATCAGGTTGATCGCCTATTTTGCGACTCTGCCGGTTGCGTCCTTGTTACTTATGATCTCGGCAAGCGGAGCGTCGCTTATCACTTTGATCGGATGCTCTTGAAAGTAGTGCTTCAGCTTCTTCGTTGCCATGTACACGCCATATACGAGCTTCTGTTAGTGCGGGTAGTTTTGCTTTGACTGCGAGAGCACCTCGCTGAGGTAGTAGACTGGCCACTGAACCGGCCGCTGCTTGCCGTCTTTATCTCGTTCCACCACCAGGACGACGCTGACGACTCAGTTGGAGGCGGCGATGTACATGAGCATGGGCTCCTTTGGAGCCGGAGGTGCTAAGACCGGGGTGGTGGCCATCGCGCGCTTGAGTTCTTTGAAGGCGGCATCTGTCGCGTCGCTCCAGACGAACTTGTCCGTTTTCTTCAGTAAATGGTAGAGCGGGAGAGCCTTCTCACCGAGCCGGCTGATGAAACGGCTGAGGGATGCCAGGCAGCCGGTGAACTTTTGGATGTCCTTGACGCTTCTAGTTGTCGCATGTTGTCGATGGCGGCGATTTTCTCGGGTTGGCCTCGATTCCCTCGTGCTGACACAAGGTAGCCGAGTAGCTGTCCGGCTGGAACGCCGAACACACATTTCTCCGGTTGAGCTTCATTTGGAAGCGGCGCAGGTTGTCGAAGGTTTTCTTTGAGGTCGGCGAGGAGGGTGTGCTTCTCCTTGGTCTTGATGACGACATCGTCGACGTAGGCGTGCGCATTACGACCGATCTGGTCCGTGCAAGCATTTCTGCATGCAGCGCTGGTATGTTGCTCCCGCGTCTTCAAGCCGAACGGACATGGTGGTGTGTAGCAGTACGGGCCATAGGGGGTTGATGAAGGCGGTCTTGAGCTGGTCGTCCGGGTCTCAGCGGAATTTGGTGGTAGCGGAGTAGGTGTCGAGAAGGGAGAGGAGGTCGCAGCCGGCCGTGGAGTCGATCACTTGCTCGATGCGTGGCAATGCGAAGGGATCCTTGGGGCAGGCCTTGTTGAGGTGGGTGTAATCGATACACATCCGCCATTTCTTGTTCTTCTTTTCCACCATCACTGGATTGGCTAGCCACTCCGTGTGTTGTACTTCCTTGATGAATCCGGCTGCAAGTAACCGGGCTATCTCTTCTCCTATCAACTGTCTTCTTCCTTCCGCGAAGTGTCGCAGAGACTGTTTCACCGGCTTGGTGTCTGGCCGGACGTGTAGAGAGTGCTCGGCGAGTTCCCTCGGTACACCCGGCATGTCCTTGGGGGACCACGCGAAGATGTCCCGATTCTCACGGAGGAACTCGACGCGCGCTTTCCTATTTGGGGTCCAGGCTCGCCCCCACAGTGACGAACTTGGATTGTCGTTGTCGTCGAAGTAGATCTTTTGTGTCTCGTGCCGCCTGGAAATTCGACTCGCCAGCCGGCTTGGCCGACTCCGGAATCTCCAGCTTCTCCTCGCTGGCCTTGCGCTTGAATTGCGCATCTCCTCGTTGCAGACCATGGTCTCGGCCACCTTCGCGCTCTGTCGGAGGCGAGGCGATGGAGCGCTTGTAGTCTCCGGCGACGGTGATGATCCCGCGTGGGCCTGGTAGCTTCATTTGAGGTAGGCGTAGTGAGGGTACCGCCATGAACTTGGCGAGCGCCGGCCGCCCGAGGATGGCGTGGTAGGCGCTGGAGTGGTTGACCACCTCGAAGGAGACGGTCTCGCGGCGGTGATTGCTCTTGGTGCCGAATAGGACGTCCAGCCGGATGAGGCCCATGGATGAGCCGGCTGCCCCGGCACGATGCCGTGGAAGACCGTCCGGC
>QRDG01001073.1:0-60843 GCA_012064385.1 Puccinellia tenuiflora
ATCATTAGCCGAATCTTTAGCCCTAGTTGGAGGGGAAGGCTGGGTCACCTTTCCCGCCATCTCCGTCCACTTGTCGGGAGATGTAATTCCAGCCCTGCCAAGAGATGGACCTCCCGCCATGGTGTAGGTGGATGGTCCCTCTGCTATCGCCGGCTTGGTTACCGGAGGAGTTGGGGGAGGAACAGTGGGAGAAGGCTTCTTCCGCACGGCCAACACCTTTTGTTTCAAAGGTGCGGCTTTCTTCCGCCTGCATATTCAAAGGATTAAGAATGGAAAATCCGGCAAATCTGCAAGCAAAGAGAGAAGTGTTTGGCCGACTTACTTCTTGATGGGAATGTTAAGCCCAGCAAGGGCGTCATCGTCTTCAGACGACTTGGCGCCAATCGTAAGTGATTGGCTTTTCCTCTTCCGACTTTCTGCAGACGCCGAAGAGAAGGAGATGACTCGTTTAGCCGCCTTGCTGGATGACGGCGCAGGGGTGGGACGAGCGGAGGAGACTCCGAGAATCTGGCGCAGAATGCACGTTAATCTATCAAAATAAAGTCGAAAGCCCAAAGAATTGAACTTTGATTCGTCCTAAGACAAAGTACCTTTGGGGGAGGGTTGGTGGCCGTGTACATCGGCCGCGATTCTTCATATTTCCGGCCTTCGTTAGGCCGGGCTTTGATCAACTTGTTGAAGCGCACCTCAAAGAGGTCTTCCAACAAGTCATCTTTGCTGGTCTGCATCGGATCAGACTTATCATTCGTGTACTCGCAGGAGGCGAGCACGGTGTTGGAGGGGCTGGATTCGTCTCTTCATCCAGCAAATGATTGTGTCCTCCCCAGTCAAGGGAGGAGAGCCGGTGGTTAACTCCGTGATTCTTGCCTTTATGGCGGCAAGGTCAGCCGGCATCTTTGCTGCCGGTTTCTTCTTCCATGAGGGCAGGGGCGTGTCGGCTCTATCCTTGAAGGCGGCGAGCCCCTCCAGCCTGTTCGGAGGCGCCACATCATTGCAGTAGAATAAGGTGGACGCCCACCCTTTTGCCGAATCAACGATCGGCACCTATGGGTACCAATCTATGTCCCGACGCATGTTGAAACTGATGGAGCCGGCAACCAGCAGCTCCTTGTTGACAGTCTGCCTCTTGACTCCGAAGCAGTATTGGAAGAAATCTAACCTAGGAGCTAATCCTACGTATCCTTCAAAAAGCACTACGAAGCCGGAGATGTACAGAAGGCTGTTGGGGGTGATGTTGTGGAGCTGGAGACCATAATGGTCTAGGATCTCTATCATGAAAGTTGAGGGCGGCAAAGAGAACCCCTAGGCGACGTGGGAAGAGAGCAATACCCATTCGTCTTTGTTGGCGTCAAGGATTGGTCGCCAAAGGCGGATCGCCAAGTCGGCGTAGTCTCAGAAGACGGAGGAATGACGCCATCTGTCGCCATTCCTCCCAGCTCGCCTTCCTCCACTCCTAAGCAGACCCAGTTGTGGGTGGGATTGCTGGCGGCGCCTTCGTTGTCGCCGGCTTCTTCCTCTTCTTCTTCCTCGGTGGCCTTTGTCTCTTCGGCCGCGTCATCGAAGGCCACAAAAGCCGATGCAACAGTAGCCGCAGCCTCTGCCGCAGCGTGGGCAAGAGCGAGTTCATCGCGGACTGAAATCGCTGCTGAGGAGGAGCTCGGCGCAGAGGTGGAGGAGGTCGTAGCAGCGGCGGCGGCGTCTGAAGACGTCATGTCGAGTGGCAGCACATCGGCCGGAGCAGGAGAACTAGGAGCGCTGGAAGCCATGGAACTCGGAAGAACTCGGAGCTCGGGAGTGAGATCTGGAGGAGGCGAATGAACTAGGGTTTGAGCGAATGGAGTGATGGCTTCGTCAGAGATGAGAGGGCCGCTTTTATAGCGATGTGCTGAGATTTGTGCGACGGTTGCGGAGCGCGATTTTCGCAATGCGTCGTGAGATCATGCAGTAATGGGGGAGATCCTTCTCTCCGACGCCTCGTTTCTTACGCGGAAAAACGCAAACTAGCCCGGGCATTCAAAGATACCAGTCAAATGTAATCTGCCGCATCTGACGTATCCGTCAAATCACTGGACGCGTGTCGTTCATTCGCCTATCCGGCAAAGGGAAGGTTCCAGAAGGCGGCCTGCATTGTAGTCGACTTAGCTCCCAAGTCAAGGCCCAAGCCGGATTAGAGTAGAACTCTGTAACTTAGTCGGTTAGGTTTCTTCCTGCAAGCCCTAGGTCCGGACGCCTTCATAAGCCGGCCTAAGGGACGCCTCAGGACATGCTCTAACTTTCATTGTAATCGGCTCATATTGCCTTATAGTAAATTATAGCAGCACGTAGGGTTTCGCCACCGTTGCGAGATCCGAAGCTGCGTAAACTCGTGCTCATCCTGTCACTGGAATTACCTACATCTCCTTCACCCACCTCTCTACCTAGCCGGATGGCACCCCTGTCGCGGCCAGATTCAGCAATACCACGACATTTGTTTTACACAAAACGTGAGTTTTGCCATTGAAAAGAAAATTACCAAAGAAGATTTCCATCTTTTGTGGGAAATGTTGTTTTCCATTTTCCGAATTGCTAAAGTGGGATGCCTTCTAAACTATGTACCAAAAAACAATATGTGAAATGGGATGCTTGCAATTTTTACACAACATGGACCATATTGGAGGCCTACTTTAATTTTTTTGATTTTCTGAGTGTTTTTATTATATTCTATTGATTAAACAAATTTTATATAGTTAGTGAAAGTAATTAAAAATTGAACTACAAATGTGTGATAGAGTGCTCCCAGATATCGTTAAATTTATTTTCATGTATGCTAGTAGGTATGTACGCAATGTACCTAAGAGTTTTTGAATAATTCAATACCTTTATATGGAATGGTCCGCCAGCAATTTGCACCCGGCCCTTTTGAAAAAAAAATGAATACAAATACGTGTTCAACAAATTACATTCTTTCACATTGAGTCATATCGTGCGTATCCATTGAAAATAAAAATCTAGAATTTTGACAACTTTCGAATAAACTTGCTTCACACGATGGCCTATCATATATGAACGTTCATGAGTTTCAAGCCAAATGACTAGTATTTTAGCTGTTCTCGGGATATCTTCCATGATAATATCCCTTTTTTTGCCATAAAACGTGGGTCTTGCCATCATAAAAAAAATATGGACGTAGCTACAAACAGAACGTTCTACGTTTAAGCAAATCCGTAGAACGTTCCGATTGCTTGATGATAGTTGCATACAATAAAATAATCCCGCATTAAATACGGAAAATCGAAAATTCAAAATGTTTTATAGTTCAAACCATTGATCCGATTCACGGTCTGTTTTCACTGTTGGACTAGTCGCGACGAGATCTTCGAAACTAGATCTCATGTTGTTATGTTTTGATGACCTTTTTTTAGTCAAAAGTTACCCACCGGTAACATGTGAGTTACCCAACATGTAATATGTAAGTTACCCATCCTATGAACTATCAGTTTCGGCTTAAAACTAGATCCCACTTTTGCTGGTTATTTTTGATTTTTTAGAATTTTAAAATTACCAGCTAGTTTCATAGATGAGTTACTACTTTGGGATGATAACTTTATCGTGGACATGTGGGTAACTATACACTAAAATACATATGCAACTCCATAAGTTTTAGGGTGATAACTATGTTCATTTCAAGGTGACACCTACACACTAAAAGATATGGGTAAATTCGGTTGGTAGCTATTATTTAGAGTACATGGTACTATATCGGTTTTATGGTGGATAACTATAGCATGAACATGTCGGTAACTCTATCAGTAATGGGTTGGTAACTTCACCAGTACTGGATGGGTAAGTACTACCGACAGAGTAGGGCAAGTACTGGATGGTGGATAACTGTCTTATGAACACATGGGTAACTCCATTAGTTCTGTATGGGTAACTCAATCAGTACCTAGTGGGTAACTATGACTAGGAGAGGTGGGTAACTACATCGATTTCATGGTGGATAAATCCATCAGTACAGTATGGGTAACTCCATCATTACCTGGTGGGTAACTATTATCCAGAGAGTAGGATATTCGTGGTGGATAACTATATCATGAAGGATGGGTAACTCCAATAGTACAGTGTGGGTAACTGCATCAGTAGCTGGTGGGTAACTAGTATGAAGAGAGTAGGGTAACTACATCAATTTTGTGGTGGATAAACATATGGATAACTCATCAGTACAGTGTGGATAACTCCATCAACATCTAGTGGGTAACTATTACCGAGAGGGTAGGGTAATTCATGGTGGATGACTGTATCATAAATTCGTAACTCCATTAGTACAGTGTGGGTAACTACATTGTACCAAGTGGGTAACTATTATCAAGAGAATAGGGTAACTACATCAATTTTGTGGTGGATAAACACATGGATAACTCCATGTTGGCACATGGTAACTACATTAGTTCGGGCAACTATATCGATATCGCGATGATAACTATACACTGACTACCTGGATAACTCTATCACTAGGTAACCATTAGTGGAGAGTATGGCAACTATATCGACACGATGGTGTGATAACTATATGTCGGGTATGTAGATAACTCTATGACTACTTTGTTGGTAACTATTAGCCAGAGTTTAGTGTAACCATAATAATACATGGGCAAAATCCATCAGTATTGGGTTGGTAACTATTGTCTATAGAGGAGGTAACAACATCGATTTTGTGGTGATAACTATATCATAGAAAGACGGGTAATTCCATTAGCACACGGTGTGTAAATGTTACCTAGAAGGTGAGGTACCTAAATCAAGTTCTGGTGATAACTTTATCATGAACAATGGGTAGATACATCAATAGTTGCTGGGTAACTATTATCTAAAGAGTGGGGTAACTACAAAATCGATTATTAATCTAGTATATAAACCACATCCATCAAGTATGTACATCATGAACAAAATTCACCAATCAAAGATGGAGATGAGCTTGCATCAGAGAGAACCGGGAGGAGACTAGGAGCGAGCACACAAGTGGATGCGTGTTGCCTATCGGTCAGAACGAGGAGGAGGAGGAGGTCGGTGTCGTCGGCGGGAGGTGGGCCTACCGGAGGATACACGGAGTATACACACCAGTCATACCAACTTGTGAGCATGGGATAGCTACCATCAGAAATACAAATGTAAACTTTCCGCAAGTTCGTACCAGTCGTCAGTCCAGGAGGAAGATCCAACCTCCCCGCATATCCGCAACCTAAATGTTGGTTCTACCCCGGCCAAGCAAGTAAGGGGAACCCCCGGTGGAAAGAGGGAAAGAAATATCGAGGGAAGAAGCCGGGTTGAGGAATTGGCAGACGGCTAATGTGTTCTACTTATTTAATGTATTCACGATGCAGTTACTAGCCCGAAGTATTAGATCATGTATAAAACTAGGTGGTAACTAAAAAGCTAAAAAAATACACAAAAAAATAAAAGTGAGATCTAGCATAAAGCGAAAAATTATTTTTCAATAGCCGGGTAACTTAAGTGTTAATGGCTGGTAACTTTTAGGTCGGAAAAAAAAAGTCATCGAAACATATTCATATGGGATCTAGTTTTGAAGATCTCGCCGCAACTAGTCTAATGGTGAAAACGGATCTTAAATCGGATAAACTATTTGAGCTACAAAACTTTTCAAATTTTCGGATTTGTATTAAATTCAAATGTCGTAACCACCTTCTCTTGTTTGCATGTACGAGGCTTTCCAGATTTTTTATTCCGGTTGTGGGGACCATAGTTATCCAACGTGTCAAAGCGTTCTATATATAAGCTAAACTACTGACCGTTCTAGAATTAGCTTTTCCCAAAAATATAGGAAATGTACCTAGGTGTAACAATGTTGTGTATCTAGTTAAATCGACATGCGTGTTAACTAGTCAAACTATAATAAAGTTGTGTGTTTTGTCAACAGAAGGCGCATATAGTTTCAGAGGATGTTTGGTTAGGCTTTTTACTTGGCTTTTGGCTTTGGATTATAAGCCAAAAAAGCATCTAAATAGGTGCTTTTAGCTTTTGGCTTTTATCTTATGATTTACTATGATATAAGTCAAAAATTAAAAGCCAAAAACAGCTAATTAGATGCTTTTATGGCTTATAAGCCAAACACCCTCTCAGCCGCGGACATGCTTTGAGAACTGGTTCCACACTTCTCACACCGCTCTCTCTCTCCGTCTCCCTCCCATTGTTGCTACGATGGACCAAATACATCTCTCTATGATAGATTCATTGCAACGAAGGATGACCTTGCGGGCATGAAGGTCCAACAATGATAGCATTGGTTGGATCCCTTTTTGAACCAGTTAACGAATAAGTATCTTCGGCAGTGTGCAAAGACACCCGCTTGATCGGTAGGCTATTTTCTTTGAAACGAGGCAAGAGTTTTAACCTATTATATTAATTAAGAATAAGAGAGTTGCCAGCTTAATTAAAGAAAACCGGGCGAAAATTGATAATCGGTAGGCTATCGTTTTTTAGTCCAGAGGAGATGCAATGCAAGTATATGTCGTTATCCAGTTATCTGGATTGTGTTGTTGTCCGATTATTTGCATGAATCATGCGGCTAAAATATCCGTGAAATTAGAAGTACTATTGAAGTTTAAAACAAGTTCGCCTTAATAAACTTTCATTTTAGATTACTAATTTCTAAAAATGCTTGCAAACAACAACAAAATTGAAGAAACAAAACGAGCGCTGGTTTCATTGATTAAGAGAAGCAATGTACAGACGTACAATGAACAGATTCGGGAAGGAGAACTGGAGAAGTGAGATCTTCTTTGTCCAGGGAGAGCGTCGAGGATGTTTATCCACCAGTCCTGAAGGCTAAGCGTGTGCAGATTTTTCATGGAGGCAGAAGGAAAGCCAAACCGCGTCATACAGAAGGCCACAATTTCCCAATTGCTTGATTCATTTCCCAGTCCACAATTTGCAAACAATGCTTAACATTGTTGTTGAGCATAAGTTTTTTTTTTTTTTGACACTTTTGTTGAGCATTAGTTACATGCTTCACACATATTCTGAGGTTGCATCAGAGAAAATCTCAACTTTAGCATCCTAAGCTCAAGGCAGCCACATAATTTAAGCTGGCCCGACTAATTCATACTACATTTTAGACGTCCAAGTTAATTACCGCGTGCATTACGAGTGTAACACCGTTGTGCAGCGCAAGGTTCTCTTGCACTGATGGTTCACGACATGACGCACCTTGCAGCTTGGCACAATCCCGTTCATCCAATATGTAGCCGCGCATTGGGAGAATCTATTCCAACATCAAGGTTCCATGTCGGCCCTGGGACCAAAAACAAAGATCGGATCTCCCCTCCGCCCCGACGACTCCGATGTCTCTGGAGAAGGAATTTAACCTTTTGCCATGATCAGGTTGCGATACCTCTATCCATGCCATGGTCCTGTGACTGCTCATGTTCCTCGGTTGGCCACGGGGGGCATGGAATTATGAGAGATTTTTCCAACCCCACGCAAGGATTTAGCCTCCACATGTTCCATTCCATCTTTTACCGGAGAAGCTCATCACGTGACGGATCCCTTTCGCACTACTACTACCATTTCTGATGGCTGAAAATCCACTCTAGCCTTCTCCCCTTCCTCCCATGTCGCTCCCGAGCGACACCGGAGGACCCCAACCCTAGCCGCCTCTCAACCCCGTCCCAGCCGCTCCTCCCCTCGCCGCCGCCGCCGGCCGGTCCGCGGCGGCGGCGGGGCCTCTCTGCCGCCACCTCCTTTGGTGCCTCTGCCCGCCGTCGCTCCCTCCCAGCCAACTTTTCCTCCCAGCGCCCAGATCCATTGCCATAGCTGCGTTCGTCCTTCCCCTCGAGCTCCCGGCGCACTCAAGCGCTCCTGTGACGAGGAAGACCTGCGGCTGGTGGTGGTTCGCTGTTGCTACCGGTAGGCTTTGTGGATCCGTGCGGATCTAGCAGCGGTGCCCAGACCCGTGGCGTCTGACCCCGCCATGCCACCTCTCCGCTCGGGTGTGGAGAGGGCAGCCGACCTTGGGTGGTTGGCCGGCCGAAGTTGCAACCTGCGCCAGATCCGTGGATGTGCTCCCTCTGGTGCTTCTTTTGCTTGCTTCTTGGGGCGGAAGTGTAGCTGTCTTGGGCTGTTTTTGGAGGTTGCTCGGCTGTGGGTGCCGGGCGTGGTCAGGGGTACCTGAAGGTGATGCCTTTCGTGGGGGCTGTGGCGGCCGGCTTCGCGGAGGTGGACCGTCGTCTCTTTGGCGGCGGTCGAGGTTGCCATTTGGTATGTCGGGGCGGCGGCCCTGAATGGTGGGGCCGGGTGGCGGTGGCTTGGTGGCAGGTTCCGCAACCCTAGGTGCTGGACAATTCTCGACTGTGGGGGCGGTGAGGGCTCCGTCGTGGGTCGGTCGTGGTCGAGAGCTCGCGCGCTCTATTCCTTTCTTTGGTGTCTCGTCTGCTCCACCCTTCTCCCTTGCTGCCGATGTGACTTTGTTGGACAGTGGCGGTTCCCAGGTGAAAACTTTGCCCGGCTATGCTGGGCCGGCGGCGGCGACACTTTCGGGTGCCGCGCTCCCCCTTGGGGGCGTCGCCGAGGGATTGGCCACTCTGTCCTCGGGCCTCGGATGAAAATCCATGGTCCAATCGATGGACCGGACAGCGGCGACGCTTTGGTGTCGTTCCCTTCTTGTAGGCGCCGTCTTGGGCGCCCAGTGTCTACCGTTTAGCGGGGGTGTGGGCGGTTTGCAGTCGTTGGCGATGCTCTTCTCGTCATGCTTTCAGTTCCGGTGAGCTGTTTCAGCCCTTGATCTCCCTTGGCCGCCTTGTTGTCTTCTTGTCATCTGCGCTCTAGGGTGAGCTTCTCCAACTCTGACGGTGCGGCGCTCTTCGAACCGAGTGAGGGGGTAGGGGCCCTCTTCGGACGTGGAGACAGATGGCGTCTCGACGACGAGAGGACCTAAAGGTTGCAGATGCGGGCTTGTTCTCTTCAACGGTTCAGAGGCTTCGTCGTCAAGTTTGCTCTCGCGTCACCTTCAGTCGATGATCGTTGCGGCCGTCAAGGATTTGGAGCTTCTCAAGCTGTGTGTCTTGTGTATTCTTTTTTGCTTGTTGTTCCTTTTGCTTGTAAGCTGATTTCCTCAGCACATGTAATCTCTTATCGTTCTGGCTTTATTAATTTAAAGCTGGGCGTTATCGCCTTTTATCTAAAAAAAAAAAAAACTCATCACGTGGGGCCGTTCGGGTCCGTCTGGTGCTAGCTCCGTGGACCAGAGGAACCGGGCATCTTGGCCCAGTTGCACCGGCTGATCGAGCCACCGGAGAGACGCAGATTGATCTCCGTAGAATATAATCTGCATAAAGCGCGTCTCCGGGATCGCCGGGTCATATTCTGAACCTTCTTGCTGAAATGCGTTTGCCGGCATTCTGTAGTAAGCTCTCATGTAGTATGAAATAATTACAAGTTCACTGCTTCAGGTGTTAAATTTGCTTCCTCAGCTCGCTCCTGGAGTGCACGTAGCAACCTCGCAGCACGGAGATTAGATGTGGTTACAATTGTGCTAAAAAAATCACGTACCCGTCGTCGATGTCTGGAGTCTTGAGTTCTTGACCAGTATAGGCAGCTACCTCGTGCAGTCTTCGTCAAACTGGATCCCAGATCTGCCAATCGAACCTTCAGATTCCGGGCATCAACTTGCGGAATTGGAATCCAGGCGGTCTCTACATCAGTTCAGCCAGGATTCAGAATATTTGCTCCCTTTCGCTGCCAACAATTTGCATCCTGATCCTGATGTGTGTTGTAGATTCCCTCAGCCGATCATATACCCACCCGCCACCCTAGCTAGTCTATCTATCTAGCTCGATCGGTAGAGCGGGCACCTGCAAGAAAAGCGAATATACTTATGCTAGTGGCCGTGGGCTACTGCGTCTCCAAGAGGCACGAGCATCCGCTTATCACGTCGATCAGATAGAACAGTTTCAGAGTGTGCAGACGTAGTCACAAACTCATCGTCATGTTTGCCCATCGGCCCGGAAGGCGCCACGTTCGCGGGAATGACTGCTGCAGTGGCCGGATAGGCTAGCTGCTCGCTTTTGAATCTTAATTATCGCAGCATGATCGAAGTGCAAGGGAGGATACCTGATTCTCTGCTGCAAGTTGCAGGTACAGCAAAATGGGGAAGGAAACAAGTATAGTTTGCGCCAACAAAACTACTCCCTCCGATCTATAAAAATTGTCGTCCACTTAGTACAAAGTTTGTAATAATTTAGTATAAAATGAGCGATACTTTTTATGGATCGGAGAGGGTACCAAAATTAATAAAAAATCATACACCTCCACATCATAACTCTCTTTTGATAAAAGTTCAAAATATTAATATAAAGACAATATATTATTAACACATAGCCTCTATAATACCATAATGTAAAGAGTTAATCGACACCAATGATGCACACATACACATATTGTTAAGCTAAAAAGAAATAAAAATATGACAACGCCCCGTCAAAACGATAAGCGACTCGCAACATCAAATATCAACATGAGTCCCCACTATTTGCAACACCGAGACCAGATAAGAGATTCTCCAATCCAACCAGCAAAATCCGAAAAATTTCGAAAAACACACCAAATTGGGTGGGAAATACGCAAAACCACCGGGATTCGCAGGTCTTGCGCCGGTTCATTGCAAAACATATGAATCGTTTGTTTTTAACATGACAATAAGGATTCTGACCATCCGGGCCCACTATTAGGCTGGCATGGCAAACGAGCTGATGGCTGACTGATACGTCTCCGATGTATCTATAATTTTTTATGTTTCATGCTTGATTATATATCAGTGCCACATGTTTTTATAATGTTTTTATATCATTTTGGCATGATTTATGGAACTAACCTATTAACAAGATGCCTAGTGTCAGTTCCTATTTTCTGCTGTCTTTTTGTTTCAGAAAATTTGTTCTGGGAAGTTTCTCGGATTGCGCTGATATTTTACAGGAATTATTTCCAATATGAAACAAAGACGGAACCCGAAGGACGCCCGGAGGGGAGCCCCAGGGGCTCCAGATGCCACCTGGCCGTGCCCCCCCCCTTAGGCCGCGCCTGGACCCCACCTAGGCAGGTGGCCCACCTCCTCGTGTCGCCTCTTCGCCTATAAATTCCCCCTCGACGCAAAAACCCTAAGCACCAGATCATATTTCCCAGAAGACGTCCGAGGCCGCCGCCATCTCCAACCCTAGTTCGGGAGGGTTCTGCAGCTCTTCCCGGCACCCTACCGGAGAGGGGAATCGACACCGGAGGCATCTACACCACCATGCCTGCCTCCGGAGTGATGCGTGAGTAGTCCACCACGGGACTACGGATCCATAGCAGTAGCTAGATGGTTGTCTCTCCTCCTTGTACTCCATTGTTTAGATCTTGTGAGCTGCCTATCATGATCAAGATCATATTATCTGTAACTGCTACATGATTGTGTTTGCATGGATCCGATGAATTATGGAAGTCATTGCTTTTGTTCATCTTTGTGTTGTGTTTTATCTATGATCTTGCATGCTCTCTGATGCTAGTGGATGCCTTGGCCAAGTAATTATTAGTGTTGTATGAGGGTGTGTATATATGCTAGATAGTGGGTTCATGCCTCTCTTGTCTGAGCTCGGGCTGATAGAAACGATTAAGACAAGAGATGTGCTATTGCCACTAGGGAGAAAACAGCGGTGTGATTTCCTTGTGTTATTTACATTGCTTACATTATGCACTTTGCTTATTGCAATGATCTGTTGCTTGCAACTTAATACTTTTGGGTGACATGCTGGATAGCGATCCCAAGGTGGATTATTAGTCATAGATGCAGTTCGAAGACGGTCTATGTATTTTGACGTAATGCTCATATTAGATGAAACGATGAACTATATTGTTTTATGATAACCTTGTTGTGCGCCCACAATTTTGTCAATTGCCATGCTGTAATTTGTTTACCCATCATGTATATCTTTTGGAGAGACACCTCTAGTGAACTATGGATCCCGGTCCTATTTTCCTACATTGCTTACAACCGTTTTCATAGCTTTTCATCATCATTTGCTCGCTGGTCATATTTCACTCTCATCATATTTTACATCCACACATTTAATTCTTTGTGTTCAGCAAGCCGGAGAGATTGACAACCTCTTTGTTTCGTTGGGGTAAAGTAGTTTGCTTGTGATTGTGTGCAGGTCCACGTCAGCACGCCGGCAACACCTCTTTTTTGGCACCGTTGACACCTTGCTAAGCCTTCTCCAAGTCCTACTGGTTCGATAACCTTGGTTTTGTAATCAAGGGAAACTGTTGCTTTGCTGCATCATACCTTCCTCTTGGGGTCTCCCAGCGAACGTGTGATCCACGTCATCAAGCTCTTTTTCTGGCGCCGTTGTCGGGGAGTTGGAAGCTTCAACTAGGGGAGTTTCACACATCTTTTCACTTTACTTTGTTATTGTATTGCTTAGTATATTTTTTGTTAGTCTTGTTTTACCTTTTGTTTGCTCTAAAACTGAAAACACAAAAAAATTAAAAATTTGAGCACCTCGTTTAATTTGGTTTACCTTGTTAGCATGGCTAGTTCCACCCCTTTTTCTCTATCTCCTAAAGTTGAAGTTCGTACTTTTAAGCAGAGAGGGGGAGAAAGTTTAAAAGATGCTTGGTATAGGATTAGTGATTCTCAACACCGTTCCACAAAGAAATATTCAGATACTATCCTTCTCAGAAACTTTTATGTTGGAATCACAAACTGGTATAGGTATGTCCTAGACACTTTAACAGGTGGAAACTTCTTAGGAACTCCCTCTGTTGAGGCTTACAACATCATTGAAATCTTAGTTGGGACTCCATCTACTAATGAACCTAAAACTGAAGCCACAATGGAACATATTGTGGAAAGACTTGATATTTTAGAGAAAAATTTGCCAAGCATGAATTGGACAACTGAATTAGATAAAAAACTACTTGATAGTAGTAGCAAGATTGAGGGGTCCTTAAAACATATAAATAGAAGGATTAACAGTCTTGAGACCAAGAAAGGCAAGGATGATCAAAATTTAAGAATTAGCAAATTGGAATAAATTATGGATACTATAGGCACAACTTTCTCATCTCTCAAAATTAAAAAGAAGGAAGCTCCGGCAGGAAGGGGACCCAGGTTTACATATGTCCCCAAGGTTTCTGAACTGAAACCGAGTAAAATAAACAAGCCTAGTTCTCCTATTATCATTGAAAAACTCCCCAATGAACTAAATATAGGAGAAACTAAAAGGTTAAATCCTGTTTTTGAGAATGATGGAATTAAGGGATCAACTAGAAATTCCCTTAGTAGTGCTAGTTCTACCTCTGAAGATATCCTTGATGATCTTGATCTGGAAATTGATAAAACTTGAATTTGCCCTTTTTGCCTAGCTAAAAGGCATTAAAGAAAAGCGCTTATGGGAGGCAACCCATTTTTATTTTACCTTCCGTTTCTTTTTGGTTTTTGAGTTTTGGGTGATGTTACTTCTGTAACAACTCCCTTTTATCTTTTTCTTTTGGTTTTTGGTGCCAATAATAACCTCTAAAGAGAGGATGACTAATCGGTGAGTTTGCTGTCCAGAAACAGATTTCTGTTTTTCACTGTTCGAAAATCCAAAACATCACAGAACGTCATATGTGGCTGAAACTTTTTGACAGCAAGCATCAGGGTTTTTTCTACCTTTCTCTAGTTTTAAGTTTTCTGATTTGAGGTCCATAAGTGCCCCGAAAAAATTCATCTTTACAGTCTGTTCTGTTTTTGACAGATTCTGTACTTAGTTTTGCATTTCTTCTTTCACGGGCAGAGTGAAGTTCTTTTACAAAGCAGGAGCTTTACTTAGACCTTTGTGACAGTAGCTAATGTTGTAAAAAATATGTTCATGATATGTGCTTTGGAACTGAAGGAAGATATTGTTTTTGTGGACTAACCCCTCTAATGAAGTTGCTATAAGTTTTGCGTGAAGAAAGTTTTCAAGTATCCAACTGTGAGGTGATGAAGATCAAGAAGGGATAAAATACTAAGCTTGGGGAGGCTCCCGATGGACCCTTCTCTGAAATATTCAAGAAGTCACAAGCGTCTAAGCTTGGGGATGCCTTGGGCATCCCCTTCTTCATCAGCAATCATCGGTTTCTCTCATGGTACTATATTTTTATTCCTTTACTCATTATGTGCTGTTTTTAGAGCATTAGTTTGTTTGTGTTTAGTTCTCTGGTCTTTGCAATAATTTTGATACATGCATGCTTGTTTGGGAGAGAGACACGCTCCGCTTTTTCATTATACACTCATGTGCTTCACTTATATGTGTTGAGTGTTTAGCCTTTGTTATTTTTGCTTCAGCTCTTGCTTGTTCAGAGTTGTTAGATTTTGTACTTAGGGAGTATTGCTCTTGTTGCTTCACCCTTTTAGTTTTGTTTCAAATAAGTTGATTGGTGTTTGGTGAAGTGAAAATTATCATGTAGGAAGTGTAAAAAGTGCTGCTTAATCTTGTAGATCATTGTCTTGAATCTTTGATACTTGTCAATTGTTTAGAGATATGAAGTATATTAATGCTTAAACTTGTGGATCATCTAGTAAGAATAGATTTGCAAAGAACTACTGTAAAGTTTTAAAATTGTGGTGCTTGTCATGCTTGGTAGCTCTCAAAATCTAGATATTCTTTTTGCAAAGAGTTAGTTTGGCTAACAAGTTAGACGATGTGAAGTCCAGTGGTTATGCATGATGTATATCTGTAGTCATTCATTGAACCAAGTTGATGTTATGTGTTTGCTTGATATCCTGCTAAGCCCAAGTTGATGTAAGAGTATTTATGCTAGATAGTGGGTTCATGCCTTTCTTGTCTGAGCTCGGGCTGACAGAAACGATTAAGACAAGAGATGTGTTGTTGCCACTAGGGAGAAACAACGGTGTGATTTCCTTGTATTATTTACCTTGCTTACATTATGCACTTTGATTATTGTAATGATCTGTTGCTTGCAACTTAATACTTTTGGGTGACATGCTGGATAGCGATCCCAAGGTGGATTATTAGTCATAGATGCAGTTGGAAGACGGTCTATGTATTTTGACGTAATGCTCTTATTAGATGAAACGGTGAACTATATTGTTTTATGATAGCCTTGTTGTGCGCCCACAATTCTGTCAATTGCCATGCTGTAATTTGTTTACCCATCATGTATATCTTTTGGAGAGACGCCTCTAGTGAACTGTGGATCCCGGTCCTATGTTCCTACATTGCTTATAACAGTTTTCATAGTTTTCGATCATCATTTGCTCGCTGGTCATATTTCACTCTCATTATATTTTACATCCACACATTTAATTCTTTGTGTTCAGCAAGCCGGAGAGATTGACAACCTCTCTGTTTCGTTGGGGCAAAGTAGTTTGTTTGTGATTGTGTGCAGGTCCACGTCAGCACGTCGGCAACACCTCTTTTCTGGCACCGTTGACACCTTGCTAAGCCTTCTCCAAGTCCTACTGGTTCGATAACCTTGGTTTTGTAATCAAGGGAAACTGCTGCTTTGTTGCATCATACCTTCCTCTTGGGGTCTCCCAGCGAACGTGTGATCCGTGTCATCACTGAGTCAGACAACCGTTAGCGGCATGTCAGCATAGTTGACCATTGACATCAGACATCACCTCTGTGTGTGTGTGTGTGCTCACTCGCTCTCTGTCATACTTCTAGTGGTCGCTCCGCCGTCGAGCCGCCACCACATTCACCATGTCATCCTGGAACGATGGAAACACTACTAGGGAACAGCTCATCTGTGGCGCACCATTATTAACATTCTGTGGCGCATCCAGAAAATGGAGGGATGCGCCACAGAAGTCTCGCCACTAAAATATATTTTTATGGCGCACACCCACGGTGCGCCACAGAAATACTAAGATTCTGTGGCGCACCCGCCAGCGTGCGCCACAGAAATATTTCAGTGGCGTATCTGATGACGGGATTGATGAGAGTGTTCTTCTCCCTCAACAACGCCAACAAGTACTCTTGATACCCTGAAAGGAAAATAATATATTAGGGATAGGTTGAGCCTCCAAGTGCAGAGTATGTAGAAGTGGTAGTTTTTCCCCAAGAAGGTGACTCGAGGGTTTAATATCGAACTCTCGGGGAATCAGTAGTGTGGGTTTTATCTTCTTGTCCTTCTCTAGATTTCCTGCAAACAAAATAGATTGCTTTGTGCCCTCAACCTCACCAAGTGGTTGTCAAGCACAAGGTGTGAGAATGATATTAAGATGATAATGAATGCAAAACAGTAAATAAATATGCAATGGTGGTGAATAAGTATGCAAGGATGATAGTAATGACGATGGATGGTATTTTTGGGGTTTTTATATGTGAATGCAAGAAGTAAAAGTGTTTTTGTATTTTCTGATTTTAAAATGGCTGAATGTAAAAGATGCTTAAAAGTGGTTGGAAAGTTGTTTCTTATGATTAAAATGGACCGGGGTTCATGGTTTCACACATGCACTCTCTCTTTAATATAGTGTGGCAAATGAGTAGACATAGATTTAACATATGAGATTGCAAACAAGGTTAATGACATGTTACTAATTATATGGGCATCACATCCTACCATAGAGACCTTTTGATCATTAGTCTCACTTATACTCCACCAAGATGTGAACTAAATCATGCACCTTAGTAATTAAGATAACATCAGAGTATAGCTTTAAGATTAATGACATGAAGTTAAAATAAACACATGATGGATCTAGTCTTAGGTAGAGGCATGTCACTCCTCCTACCCTTCAACATGGTATTTTGGTTTATCCCTAGTGAGGTAACAAAGTAAGGTAAACACCCAATGGATCATGATATTAAGTTGTCAGCTTATCACTTCACCACCCCCGTTACTCCAACTAATGCACACGTTCCCCCACACACGCTCTCATAAACATGCTTGATCAAAACAAGGATATAAGAACGGGGTACATAATATGCATCTACTTTCATAACTGAAACAAACATTGCAATCTCAACATATATTAACTCATAGAAAGATCCACCACAATGGTAATACAACGGTGACCGTAATCATGTTCAGCAGCTCATACGGTGCTAATTAGTGAAGCTCAAGAGAGAGAGAGATACATATGCTACTGCCACAAACCCATAGTCCAGAGGTGGACTACTCCCTCTTCATCATGGAGATGGTGGAGATGTCGATGGAGAAGAAGGAGACCTCTTCGGCAGGGCTCCGCCGGAGTTTCCCCCCTCCAATCTGCAGCCTCCTGGTCTCTGTTTCTTGTTTCTCTCATGTGGCGGCTCTCCCCTCGGAGAACGTCGGGGGTCTCTTTATATAGGCGTTTTTAGGTCACGAGGATGGTTCAGGGCGAAGGATCGACGCAAACGGGGCCACGAGGGCCAATTGGGATAGGCCCACGTGGCTACAGTACCTGGCCGCGTGGGACCCCCCTTTTGGTCTTCCGGCCTCCGTTCGTTGACTTCTTTCGCTCCTAAATCTTCTCCTTCCAAAATAATGACCCCCGTAAATTTATAGCTCATTATGACATCGTTAAGGTCTTGAAACAAATAAGGAAAGAAATAGGGGTTTTCTGCCTGCGCAGGATTAATTCCATAAAAAGGGGATATCATCATAAATTACCAAAAATCATTAAATAACAGTAATATACCCCTTATATGATGCAAATATGATTGGAATATGACTATTATAGTGCAAAGTTCATGTATGCATTTTAGATGCATCAACATCCCCAAGCTTAACTCATGCTCGTCCTCGAGTATGAAAGTGATAAAACTAACATGAACTTTGCAATATAATCACAACATGGATATAAAAGATGATTGCTACTGCTACATAAAGTCAAATGATTCATTATTTCAAAGAAGTAGCAATATGCAAACAGTTTATAAAGTGATATCAAGTATTCAATGCAAGGATGTTCAATGATAGTTCACAAAGTGAAACATAAAAGATAGTACTATGGACATTCTTACTTTTGCATACTTGAGGTCCATAGAGTGTAGATGAAAATCTGAATATAAAAGGTGGACACTTTGGAAAAGATATATAAATAAGTAGAGGTAAAGCATGCATAAGTTTCATCTATCCTCCAAACTATTCTACTTAAGTTATTGATTGCAATGATAATACTTGGTGTCAAGCTCTCATTCCCCTATCATAGCATCTTGAATGATTAAAGTTGAATGTGAAAGCAAATATGAGTAGTGGCCTTGATAAAGTAAAGGTTAGATGTCTCATGCCCCTTGAATACAAGTGCCTACACCATGATTACTCAACTTGGGAAACAAAGCAAGTTTAAGTTATCTATCATTGTAAGTAATAATGGTATCATCAAGAGTCTCAACTGGGGTACCTCTTGTCCCATGATATGGATCAAGCCCATATCAAAACAACAAGACAAACAAACATATTGAACAATCTCAACACCCTCTTTATTTACCACTTGATATAGCTTTTTATTGTAGGGTGTATCACAGAGGGTTCAAAATAGCATGTAAGTAAATTTCCACCATGAATGATGCATGGCTTAGATTAGCGGCCCAGGTTTCTCTCTAACCATTTATACAAACTCATTTAAACTTAACTCTATTTCCACATTTATTTCGTCATGATAGGCATCCATAGACAAAAGTACATGATATCAACTAGACAAATGATGAAACATGTTGAAAGCTTTGCATGTGACAGCACATATGGGCTAACTCCCAACCTTAAACATTTATCAAGCCACTATCTTCATAATATTAATCACAATGGTTCATCTTTTTTAATGCAATAAAAGTAAAGTGTGCATCAAGTTCGCGAGAGCTTTTTAACCAACTTTTACCATTACAATAAATAACATTATCATTTTCATTTAGAGGCATAGATAACACAAATAACATGATAAACATACTTGGAATAGCATAAAGCTAATAGGTAGATATGGTGGACTCACTGGAAAAACTTGGGCTGAAGGTGTTGGAAACAAGTTTTTACTTGTTGAAATTTTTGGGCTAGCAAAGGGAGAAAGATGACCATCTAGATGCATGCATGAGTGTCCATAGAACTAACTAATTCATGTCAATCAAATTGAAATAACATACAGCATCAAAACATGAATAAAAGATAGCTCACGATAAAGCATTTGCAAATTATTACTCATAACGAAACTCATGAATCATGCAACTATATGTGTCATTAAAAATCAACTTAGACATCCCTTTTCCCAATACAATAAAAGCATGCAAGATATTTCAACCCAAATTTCCAGTAGCATTCTCATATATAAAAGATAGTGTGGTGGTCTCACAAAATAAAAATCAAAGCAAAACAAACTAAAAGACGCTCCAAGTTTATGCGATAAAGTGCAATGATAGAAAAACAGAAGTTAGACGTGTGCAAACCGAGAGTGTTTTGGTTCAGTGGGGATGTTCACATCCCCAAGCTTATGGTTTTAACCATCCTTGGATAACTCACGGTGCATCTCCTCCAATCCTGTGAAAAAACTTCAAAACACAATTTCTCCCATCTCTTTTCTGTGGGGTGATATTAGTAGAGATAAATAAACAAGTTTCTTTGCTGCATATAATCCATGGATTAAAATTCATATGAATTACCAGAGAATGTATAATGTTGTATGCCTACTCATAAACTCAATTGGATCAACTCAATAGTTCAAACTATGCATAAAACAATATGGGACAGAATCTGTCCAGAAAAACAGCAGCAGCAAAACGTATTTTTCTGTCCTACTTAAACTTGTCGAACAAATCTGAAAAAACTTCAGACATACAGAGGATGAAAAGTTGCAGTTACAGTAAAAATCTCAGCTCATTTGGAGTTACAGAATAGGAATGAAAAATCAAACCGTGCACAGACTCTGTGCAGGAATAAAATCTCCAAATAGGTATAGCAACTTTTTCAACCAAAATGGGTAAAACTTGGCACTTTATTAAAAATTCCAGAAACTAAACTAAGAAAACAATCTCTTGTTACAGCAAGAGGACACAAAGAAAATCCAAATAAAAACAACCGGGTTGCCTCCCGTAAAGCGCTTTCTTTATAGCCATATAGCTAGGCTTACTTACTTGTTGTTTTACCGAAGATGAAGCTCATGAGGGAGCTTAAAAGTTGTGCCCTTCTTCCTTGGGAAGTGTTCCATGCATAATACCAGGATCCCATGGTGCTCTCAAGCCGATGAAAATAATTTTCAAGTTGAAACCTAGTAGAGAGAAAAACAAAACACACAAGTAATAACAACGAAGTCTAACTTTCTTTCTATGCATTGGCATTTTGTATATGAATGAATCACAATAAATAGAAGTTTTCCAATGCATATTAACAATAGTTACTTGCAGCCCATAATTATTAGTAGCATACAGAGGGTTCTCTTCATCTCCTCTTTCATAATAGTTGCAAGTAGAAGAAATAAATTCAACCATAGAACCACAAGAATCATTCAACTTAGATAATATAGGCACATAAAGAGGATCATTAAATTTATTTTGGAATTCATTAGCATGCTTCCCTCTTTCAAAATAATTATTAAGATCAATATAAAGTTTAATATCATGGTTGCAACAAATATTTGGAACTAAAGATAATTGCAAACCACATAAGTATTTCTCAACATAAGCAAATTTCTCCTCCATGGTGTAACTAGGAGAATTTAAGAACAAAGTAGGACTCTCATGAGCAAGAGTACCATCACAAACTGCAAGTATATCATTTTTATCCTCACATAAATTTGTAACAACTTCTAAACATTGAGGATTATCAATAAGCATAGGATCATCATCTAAAGCATTATCATATAGCATATTTAAACAACACTCCTCATTATCATTAATAAGTTCACTAGTAGCATCATTAAAAAGTAAAGGAGTTTGAGTGCTACTATCAAATGTTGATGGTGAAGTTGGGAGATCCAACTCTTCCCCAAGCTTAGGTTGGAACATATCCATTTCAATCTCCTCTTCACATTCTTCCTCTTCCAAGCTTATGTTTTCATCATCCTCTTCCTGCAAAATATTAGTACTTTCCATGGAAGCAAGAATTCTTTCTTTAACATAAACATTGTCACTAAATTCTTTTTTGCAAAGTTGAAGAATAATAGAAATGTGTCCTTTCATTATACGAGCTTCATGACTAGTTGCAAAAAATTTATCAATAAGAAAGTCTATTTCATGGGCTCCAACATAAGCAACATATTTCTCAACTTGTTCTATATCAGGGCATGAAAATTTATTTTCACGATAACAAGCAATTAGAGGATCACTGTTGTGCTTACATTGATAGGGAGAGTGTTTATAGTCTTTTCTAAAGCAGCAAGTTGCATCATGTAATTCACAAAACTCAATAGCCATATCATCGAGATGTTCAAGTAATTCAAGCATTCTATTTCCTTCTTTGGTTGATCGATATTCATAGTAAGCTCCCATAGTTTTGACATAACCATTAGGTATAGAGATTCCAGAAAGTTTCTCCATATTATAACACACATTCTTTTTTGGGGGTTTTTATGATTATAAATGAAAAACTGAAAGTAAGAAGACACTAAACAATGCAAACCGAATTAACTAATGCAAAACAAAATGCAAAACTGAAAATAAAATATGCAAACCGAATTAACTAAAAGATGATATGCAAGACAAAAACAAAACAAAATAATTTGCTTGAAGGTAAAGATGGACAAGATGATGCTCACGTAGGTGCAACCTCCCCAAGCTTAGGTGTTAGCACAAGTTGGTGATGAAGTTGACTTTGTTGTGATATCCTTGGACAAACCCTTCCAGCTATGATTCCCCGGCAACGGCGCCAGAAAAACCCTTTGATGACGGGATTGATGAGAGTGTTCTTCTCCCTCAACAACGCCAACAAGTACTCTTGATACCCTGAAAGGAAGATAATATATTAGGGATAGGTTGAGCCTCCAAGTGCAGAGTATGTAGAAGTGGTAGTTTTTCCCCAAGAAGGTGACTCGAGGGTTTAATATCGAACTCTCGGGGAATCAGTAGTGTGGGTTTTATCTTCTTGTCCTTCTCTAGATTTCCTGCAAACAAAATAGATTGCTTTGTGCCCTCAACCTCACCAAGTGGTTGTCAAGCACAAGGTGTGAGAATGATATTAAGATGATAATGAATGCAAAACAGTAAATAAATATGCAATGGTGGTAAATAAGTATGCAAGGATGATAGTAATGACGATGGATGGTATTTTTGGGGTTTTTATATGTGAATGCAAGAAGTAAAAGTGTTTTTGTATTTTCTGATTTTAAAATGGCTGAATGTAAAAGATGCTTAAAAGTGGTTGGAAAGTGTTTCTTATGATTAAAAATGGACCGGGTTCATGGTTTCACACATGCACTCTCTCTTTAATATAGTGTGGCAAATGAGTAGACATAGATTTAACATATGAGATTGCAAACAAGGTTAATGACATGTTACTAATTATATGGGCATCACGTCCTAGCATAGAGACCTTTTGATTATTAGTCTCACTTATACTCCACCAAGATGTGAACTAAATCATGCACCTTAGTAATTAAGATAACATCAGAGTATAGCTTTAAGATTAATGACATGAAGTGAAAATAAACACATGATGGATCTAGTCTTAGGTAGAGGCATGTCACTCCTCCTACCCTTCAACATGGTATTTTGGTTTATCCCTAGTGAGGTAACAAAGTAAGGTAAACACCCAATGGATCATGATATTAAGTTGTCAGCTTATCACTTCACCACCCCCGTTACTCCAACTAATGCACACGTTCCCCCACACACGCTCTCATAAACATGCTTGATCAAAACAAGGATACAAGAACGGGGTACATAATATGCATCTACTTTCATAACTGAAATATAACATTGCAATCTCAACATATATTAACTCATAAAAAGATCCACCACAATGGTAATACAACGGTGACCGTAATCATGTTCAGCAGCTCATACGGTGCTAATTAGTGAAGCTCAAGAGAGAGAGAGATACATATGCTACTGCCACAAACCCATAGTCCAGAGGTGGACTACTCCCTCTTCATCATGGAGACGGTGGAGATGTCGATGGAGAAGAAGGAGACCTCTCCGGCAGGGCTCTGCCGGAGTTTTCCCCCTCCAATCTGCAGCCTCCTGGTCTCTGTTTCTTGTTTTCTCGTATGGCGGCTCTCCTTCGGAGAACGTCGGGGGGCTCTTTATATAGGCATTTTAAGGTCACGAGGAAGCTTCTAGGCGAAGGATCGACGCAAACGGGGCCACGAGGGCCAATTAGGATAGGCCCACGCGGCTACAGTACCTGGCGGCGTGGGACCCACCCTTTTGGTCCTCCGGCCTCCGTTCATTGACTTCTTTCGCTCCTAAATCTTCTCCTTCCAAAATAATGACCCCCGTAAATTTATAGCTCATTATGACGTCGTTAAGGTCCTGAAACAAATAAGGAAAGAAATAGGGGTTTTCTGCCTGCACAGAATTAATTCCATAAAAAGGGGATATCATCATAAATTACCAAAAATCATTAAATAACAGTAATATACCCCTTATATGATGCAAATATGATTAGAATATGACTATTATAGTGCAAAGTTCATGTATGCATTTTAGATGCATCACATAGCGAGTGTGGCGATATGGAGGCCGAGCTACATGTAGCTCGGTTTTAACAAAAAAATTGAATCCATAAATTTTGACTTAAAAAATTCTGAAAAAAATCATGGTTGTAGATAATACTGTGCTCCACCACTGTGAAAATTTTCATTCACAAACTCGTTGTATTCTGATCTGGGCAAAAAAGAGAAATGTGCAGATCTGAATCGGTGAACAGTTGAAAGAACAAACTATGCCGAGATGTCGCCTAGAGGGGGGTGTGAATAGGCGATTAAAACTTTTCCGGTTTAAGGCTTAGTAATTGCGGAATAAAACTATGTGTTTAAATTAACAAGCCAACAACCTAATTATACTAGGTTCACCTATGTGCACCAACAACTTATGCTAAGCAAGGCAAGCAACAAGGTGATAGCAAGATATAAAACGTCAAGCACGAAGACTATCACAATGTAAATTGCATAAGTAAAAAGCTCGGGTATAGAAATAACCGATACACGCGGAGACGAGGATGTATTCCCGAGTTCCTCTTTGTTAAGAGAGTACATCTCGTTGGAGGGGTGTGAGCTCGCCACAAGAGGCCTACTCAAGATGCCACAAAGACCTCATCCTATTCTCCGATGAACCGCACCCAAGGGTTTGGTTCACCTTCCACTATCGGAAACCTTCAAAGCGGAATCCGGAGCCTTTACACCGTTCTTGGGGCACACACCCACAACTCAAATGGGGGCTCCCAAATCTTGCCGACGCTTCACAACTTGAAGGCTTCGCGGCACACCAACCGTCTAGGGTACACAATGCACCCAAGAGTAAAAAACTTCTCAACCTTCAAACCCACGAATCTTCATAGAGAGCACAACCCGATGCAACTAATGCAAAAGGCAAGAACACACCAAGTGGTCAAATCCTTCTCTCCAAAATCCAACCAAAGCAACTAATGCTATGAAGGGATTTAAGAGGAAGAACAAAGAGGAGAAACACTAAGAACTCCAAAATCTAGATCTACTAGGTTCCCCTCACTTAGAGGAGGAATGGATTGGTGGAATGGTAGATCTAGATCTCCTCTCTTGTTTCCCTAAAATGGGCAAGAATCATTGGAGGGAAGTGGAGGAATCAAGCTCTCAAGATGTGCAACAATGGAGGAGAGAGAGAGCAAAGGGTTCAAAAAGGTTCATCCCCATTGGGGAAGAAAGCTCCCTTTAAATAGGTCCCTGAGAAATCTGGCCATTGGGCTCAGATTCCCGTAGGGCCGGTAGTACCGGCCCAAAGGGCGGTACTACCGCCCTATGCAAAACCGCCCACCAACGGCTCACTGCAGAAAAACCCGCAGGGCCGGTAGTAGCCCCGGTACTACCGGCCATGGTCCGGCCGGTACTACCGGCAAGTATAGTGGTACTACCGAACACAGAAAATAGCAGAACACCCGGTACGAGAAAAATCATAACTTAAACATCCGGACTCCGTTTTCGATGATCTTGGGCTCGTTGGAATCGTCACAACGAGCACAACAAGAATTTGCAGAGAAACATCATAGTCCAACAAGATATTATAAAAACAAATGGGGAAAGTTTAAACCTCTATTTTGAAAACCAGAAATGCTATATCTTTTGCAAATGAAGTCCAAATGACGTGAAACCAATTTTGTTGGAAAGAGGACGACAAAAGCTACCCTTGGAAAAGGCAAACAAGCAATGGAGATTTTGCAAAGAAATGGAAGAGAGAAATCTTCCGCATGGATGAACCGGCAAAATCTCCAATACCGAAAACACAATAGGGGACGCATATGAAAACCGTTTTCGGTGAACTTAGCCTTGTCATGACAAGCACGACAAGCACCAAGACCACACCACGATAAGAGACAAAATAAGAACCAATAAAGATGAATGCAAGGGTGCAAAGGTTTGTGCTCTCTACGACGATACAAACAAGATACTCGGTCGAGAGCCCCTCTTGATAGTATGGCTATCTATCCTATAACCCGGTCTCTCAACTAACATCATGAGACCGGTAAAATAGAAACCCTATCAAGATCATACCTTTTCCTTGCGCATAAAACCACTTGAGGTCGAAGAAGATGATCTTCATCTCCTCAAGACGCACCACCTTTCTCGATTGTGCTTCGCTTGGTGAAGATTCACAAGTTGTTCCCCCATACGCCAAGATGGGAGAAGCACTCTCCGGCATATCTTCACTTGGACTTGAGTGTTGATCAACACGCACATAGTCTTGATCAACACATAATTTGCTTCCCTTAGCCTTGACTCCAACAAATGGAGATCAAGCAACGCAAATAGACACTCCTACAAATATAGCTCAATACAAACATTAGTCCATAGAGATTGTCATTAATTACCAAAACCACACATGGGGGTAACCATGCACTTTCAATCTCCCCCATTTTGGTAATTGATGACAATCCCTTATAAGAGGGTTTATATAATGAATTAAGCAACCTTGCAAGACAAACAAGCAAGGATTCAAGTGCATTAAAGGAAAATGCAACAAAAGCATAAAACCATATTCCCTTAAACCCTCTGATCTTCTCCCCCATTGGCATCGATTGCCGAAATGGGAAGAAAAATTTAGAAGGCCAATATAATATGAGTTCCTCCATAAAGTATGCATTTCTCAAGATGTGAGTGGACAAATGCACATATCCATTGACGAATAATTAGAGGAAATCAAACTATATTGAGGATCGAAAGATTGCAAAAAGATGAAATCATTCTAAACATCTCCACAAAGGAGAAAAGCAATCGAGAAGATCCAAAGCGAGAGTTCTAAATAAAAATGAAGAAGCTCCCCAACGTTCATGCACTATAGAGGAGTGCACAAATATGGAATCCTCGCTCCCCCCAAATCATCTAGAACACGCAACAAGTGCAAGTGTGCATAAAGCAAAGCAAATCATAGCACTTGCACCAAAGATATGGTTGAGCCATAAGGAGATACCAATTTTCAAAGATTCAACATAAGATAGGCCCAACCGAGATAAAAGGAAGATCTTTAAAAGGGTATGTTCACAAGCTTAGGGATACCAATTGGAAACTAAAACGAATTGAAAATGCCAAAAGCTAGTGAGAGCATTTAGCCAATAAAATTCAACATGCTCACCAAGGTAAGCATGAAGTCAAAGATCTTCAATAAACATGAGTGTGCAAATAAAATTAAGATAGGCACTCATGAAACAAATTTGGGGCCACCAAAGAATTATAGATAAAAAACAAGGTAGCTCAAAAGAAATAGGATACCAACTAAAAGAGACCTCTCTCATATGTATAGGTTTCTAAGTAGACAAATTGTTAATGATTTACATCCACAAAGAGACATGTACATACAAAATGGTTAGAGAAAAAGAGAACCAGGTATCCAAAAGGAAGTTATAAATATACAAACGAGATTGTCGCTTAAAAGCATAGCACATAGCTCAAATTTATCTCATTGTATATAAATGAACTTCAAAGACATCACACGTATCACTAAGGGAACAAGAGATAGTGAAGATGCTCTGAGATAGGCAACAAGTATCACAAAGAAAAAATAGCAATTGAAGAAAAGGTTTTTGCACTTTCATCACAGATATCACAAAGATATACCAAGTGAAGGAAAAGGCCAAAACCACAACAATTGCACATAAAAGCTTTCATGCCAAGAAGCAACCTACACAAGGTTGAGACTAGAAAAGTATGCATGAGGTAGATACTTGTTACCGAGATACATTGACGATGAAGAAGATGAGAGTTTGTTTATCATCAAAGTTTGACTCCGATAATCACACGGTGAGAACACCTTCCTTATGAATGAGGCAAGCATCCAATGCATCTCCATTGTACCTAAAACAAAATTCAAGCACAAACTGGCTCCCAAACTCATTGGGTCCCATAGTAGCTAGATAAACTAAAATATATAGGAAACACTCCACATAAATATGTGCATATAGATATGAAATTGAATTTCATGCACATCTTAGCCGATTTAGGATTTGGTGGAGTATCCCCTATATATTGGAACTAGAAAGCCAAACATGCCATATAATATATATATTAGAGAATATACATGCAAAGGCTTTCAAGAACCAAACGAGATACAATTTGGACGAAAACACCAAGTAAACCAAGAAGAGAGCACACCAAAGTGTAACACAAAAAGGTTGTCCAAATTATATCAAAATACAAATCAACACATGATTGAGGAAAAAATCAAATCAACATATGATTGATTCCAAAACACATCAACACATGAAGTGCGGTACCAATAGGAATCGAATCAAAACAACACATGATTGATAAGACACCAATTGAAAATAAGATACCAACTAGGAGAAAAGATACCAAGAAGAGGATAATACTTGATCGAAATCAAGTAAAGAAAAAAAAAGAAATAAGGTATCAAAACTCTCACAATAAGTATCAATTGAAACAAATATCTATGGAGAAGATATCAAATTCGAAGTGATGCCAACTGATGGTACCAAAACATAAGATAGAGAATCAAATGCCAATTGAAAGGATCAAATATTGATAGATAGGATAGTGTTCTAGATAAAAAGGAATGCTCCCCCAAGATTCATGCATTATCTTTGATATTTGTTTGAATACAAAATGCACGCACAAGGGATCATTACTCTCCATATTTAAAAAAAAGTTTGTTGGTAGTTTCAACTATTCAAACCAACCGGCATGGCCAAGGTTAAAATAATATGGAACAAATGGTCTCTCAAATAATATATGGAAATGCATATTAGAGAAAAACCATACCAAGCAAACTCACACTAACAAGAGCCAAAGGATAACCAAAATGAAAATTGGAACTTGTTCGAGCAAACATGCCACATAGGAATAAGATAAAGTACAATATCAAATCTAATGGAAAACCTCAAATGTTCACATTTTGTGGGATTGTAATATGCACATAGCTTATTACTCCCCCATAATGTGATAATTCATTTTATCTAAGCAAGAGGCAAATAAAACCAACTAGAGAAATTAATGGACATTGTAGAATTTGAATTTCTCATGAATATGACATACAACATAGAAACTAGATAATATTGAAATATCAATACTAGATGGTGTGCCTCATGTACACACATTTTTAGGTTTGTGAAGTGCACAAAGCATATCACTCCCCCAAAATGGGATAGTCCATTAATATCTCAAAGAGCCAAATGAAATCCACACAAGATCCAATAAAGCTCAACACACAAGTTACACATACATGATACACAACTAACATACCCAACCTTGAATAACAAGACAAGTAAGAAAGTATCATATCATATACAAACACATGCAAGGGAGCAAGCAACTTTCAATGTATATATGATTTAAATACAAGTTACCACAAGGAGGAAGCATTGGATAAGAGATAGAGCAATATATTCCAATTGACTTGGCTTGAGGGAATATAACCATGAAGATCACTTAATTCTTCAAAAGTAGCCAAGTATCCAATGTCCTCCACCAACACCTATTGATCAAGTTGAAGCTTGTTGGTCCCCAACCAGGTTAGGTCCTAAGAGGTTAGTCACAATAGGCTTGGCAACCCAAATGGTTCTTTTCTTGACACCACTTTGAGTTCCCACATATTTGGCAAACACATTGCCAACTCTATCCTTTCTAAGTGAATAAGCATCATCAATTAAGATGGGGTTGGATAGAGTACCGTTAGTGCATGAAGAAGCAAAATGACCCTTGCCATGGCAAAGGTAGCAACATCTACTCTTCTTTTTCTTCTTAATAGGCTCCTCAACATGAGGAGCATTCACTTGAGTCTTCTTAGGAGGTGGCCTTTGTTCAATTCGTGGTGGAGCATGAGATTGAACAAGAGGCCGCTTCCCTAGTTGCTTCTCACTAAGAGGCTTCTTCTTCATTGGGCAATCCCGAACATGGTGCCCTTCTACCTTGCACTTGAAGCAAATGATCTTGGCCGGATTCTTGATTGGAACTTGGCCCTTCTTCTTCTTCTTCTCAACCATGGACTTGTTCTTATTGTTGGAGTTGAATCCAAGTCCACTCTTATCATTGGGGGATTGTTGCACACCAACATGTTGTCAATTGCACTCTACTCTTCCCTTCATAGGCTGTGGGCGAGGAGGGATTCGAACCCCCGACACCGTGGTTCGTAGCCACGTGCTCTAATCCCTGAGCTACAGGCCCACCCGTCTCCACGGGATCTCTTCCCGGGGTACCCCTTCATTTCGGGTTAGCCTTTCTTCATAGAAGTAGCTTGGGCCTTGAGCTCTCCTATTTTCTCTACATGGTTAGTGACAACACAAGTACTAGAGGAGGTAGATGCATCATTGTTAGAGCAACAAGTCAAAGAAAGTAATTCATCACAAGATGTACCAACATTACGAGTGGATGAACTATTACATAAAGTTGTGCCATTGTCCACATGAGGCTCACAAGATGTTACCTTTGTAGTGATGGCCTCATGAGCTAACTTTAGACTAGCATAGGATGCTAGAAGATCATCATTAGAGCTAGATAGCTTTTCATGACTTTCTTCCAACTTCCCATACTTGCTAGTTAGCAACTCAAGTTGAGCCCTTAGCTCAACATTCTCCTTCAAAATAGATGCTTCACAAAAAGTGGAGTTAGTAGCACAAGCATCATTAACATTAGGAATGGAAGAAGAAAACTTGGCAAGCTCTTCCTTAAAGCTAGCATTTTCCTTTTTCGTGACTTTATATTTAGTATGAGCATGGTCACGTTCTTTAATGAGTTTAGCAATTATTTCATTATGAGACTCCTCAATAGATTTGAGTTTCTCGTCAAGAGAAACCCGAGTCTCATGCTCTTCCTCAAGGGCATCTTCTAACGATGCCTTTTCCATAGCATCATCTCTTTCAATCTTACCCTTTTCTTCAAGGCTTGTTTCTAAGGCCTTAATAGTATCCCCTCGCTCAACAAGGGTGCTCATGATTTCATATAGGTTATCACAAGCATTTTTATTCTTTGAAATAGCCTTAAGAACCATTAGACCTTTATTATGAAGGAGTTCATCATTATTTTCTTCATCATCTTCTTCATCATTATTATCATTATCATTATCATCACTAGTAGAAGATTTTGCCATAAGGCAAAACATGGTTGATGAAGAAGAACAATTAATTTTTGGACTACTCAAGTTCACATCTTGTTCCATAGCTAATTGGGTTTCCTCTACATTATTATTCATGCAATAGTTAGAGGGAACACAAGCATTTTTATCATGGCAACAAGATAAAGCAAGCATATCATCATTAGATTCATACAAGCAATTTTTAGACGATATGCACGGACTATCAACACTAGCATGTGTGACATTTATAGTGCTATGTGTGTTTAGGTCCAAAGATGAGGCATTGCAACAAGATAGAGATAAAAGATCATAAAAAATGAGCTCACTATCAATATTGCACAACCTATCAGTACTCACCATCACATTAGTTTGTGGCTTACCACATTTTGGTGAAGTAGACGAAGTTGAGAACTCATCACGGCCGGAGGTGGAGGGAGAACAATCATCCTCAATAGTGTTGGATACTTCATATTTATCTTGAAGCTTGGTCAAAGCTCATGAGCGTCTGGAGAGGCATGATTGACTCAAAACTACAACACTCACAAATTTGCAAAACTCGTTGAAGCTAGAGCATCTTGATATAAGCTTTTCTCATCCTCTAAAGTCGTACTTTCGTAATCCTTTGGAGGAGAAAAACCTATATCTAAGATACGCTCAATATTGGGGTCCAAGACCCGTAAGTGACTAAGCATATGAGTTTTCCAAACATTAAAATTTGTGCCATCGAATATAAAAGTGTGATGGTGCACTAATCCTCTAAATGACATCTTTACTCTCTATGCGGTAAAGCCAAACAAGAGATCCCAGCCTCTGATACCAATTGAAAGAACAAACTATGCGGAGATGTCGCCTAGAGGGGGGGGGGGGTGAATAGGCGATTAAAACTTTTCTGGTTTAAGGCTTAATAATTGCAGAATAAAATTATGTGTTCAAATTAACAAGCCAACAACCTAATTATACTAGGTTCACCTATGTGCACCAACAACTTATGCTAAGCAAGGCAAGCAACAAGGTGATATCAAGATATAAAACTTCAAGCACGAAGACTATCACAATGTAAATTGCATAAGTAAAAAGCTCGGGTATAGAAATAACCGAGGCACGCGGAGACGAGGATGTATTCCCGAGTTCCTCCTTGTTAAGGGAGTATGTCTCGTTGGAGGGGTGTGAGCTCACCACAAGAGGCCTACTCAAGATGCACAAAGGCCTCACCCTATTCTCCGATTAACTGCAACCCAACGGTTTGGTTCACCTTCCACTATCGGAAACCTTCAAAGCGGAATCCGGAGCCTTTACACCGTTCTTGGGGCACACACCCACAACTCAAATGGGGGCTCCCAAATCTTGCCGACGCTTCACAACTTGAAGGCTTCGCGGCACACCAACCGTCTAGGGTACACAATGCACCCAAGAGTAAAAAACTTCTCAACCTTCAAACCCACGAATCTTCATAGAGAGCACAACCCGATGCAACTAATGCAAAAGGCAAGAACACACCAAGTGGTCAAATCCTTCTCTCCAAAATCCAACCAAAACAACTAATGCTATGGAGGGATTTAAGAGGAAGAACAAAGAGGAGAAACACTAAGAACTCCAAAATCTAGATCTACTAGGTTCCCCTCACTTAGAGGAGGAATGGATTGGTGGAATGATAGATCTAGATCTCCTCTCTTGTTTCCCTAAAGATGGGCAAGAATCATTGGAGGGAAGTGGAGGAATCAAGCTCTCAAGATGTGCAACAATGGAGGAGAGAGAGAGCAAAGGGTTCAAAAAGGTTCATCCCCATTGGGGAAGAAAGCTCCCTTTAAATAGGTCCCTGAGAAATCTGGCCATTGGGCTCAGATTCCCGTAGGGCCGGTAGTACCGGCCCAAAGGGCGGTACTACCGCCCTACGCAAAACTGCCCACCAACGGCTCACTGCAGAAAAACCCGCAGGGCCGGTAGTACCGCCCCCACCCAAACCAGCCTGCCAACGGCTAGCAGCGAAAACCCGCAGGGCCGGTACTACCGGGAAATGGACCGGTAGTACCGATTGACCCGGTACTACCGGAACCACTTCCGGGCAAACTTCCGGTTAAAAACAAGAGGTATCCAGTACCGAAAAACTTAAGCGGAAGTAGCCCCGGTACTAGGCCCGGTACTACCGGCCATGGTCCGGCCGGTACTACCGGCAAGTACAGCGGTACTACCGGACACAGAAAACAGCAGAACACCCGATACGAGAAAAATCATAACTTAAACATCCGGACTCCGTTTTCGATGATCTTGGGCTCGTTGGAATCATCACAACGAGCACAACAAGAATATGCAGAGAAACATCATAGTCCAACAAGATATTATAAAAACAAATGGGGAAACTTTAAACCTCTATTTTGAAAACTGGAAATGCTATATCTTTTGCAAATGAAGTCCAAATGACGTGAAACCAATTTTGTTGGAAAGAGGACGACAAAAGCTACCCTTGGAAAAGGCAAACAAGCAATGGAGATTTTGCAAATAAATGGAAGAGAGAAATCTTCCGCACGGATGAACCGGCAAAATCTCCAATACCGAAAACGCAATAGGGGACGCATATGAAAACCGTTTTCGGTGAAATTAGCCTTGTCATGACAAGCACTACAAGCACCAAGACCACACCACGATAAGAGACAAATAAGAACCAATAAAGATGAATGCAAGGATGCAAAGGTTTGTGCTTTCTACGATGATACGAACAAGATACTCGGTCGAGAGCCCCCTTGATAGTACGACTATCTATCCTATAACCCGGTCTCTCAACTAACATCATGAGACCGGTAAAATAGAAACCCTATCAAGATCATACCTTTGCCTTGCGCATAAACCACTTGAGGTCGAAGAAGACGACCTTCATCTCCTCAGGACGCACCACCTTTCTCGATTGCGCTTTGCTTGGTGAAGATTCACAAGTTGCTCCCCCATACACCAAGATGGGAGAAGCACTCTCCGGCATATCTTCACTTGGACTTGAGTGTCGATAAACACGCACATAGCCTTGATCAACACATAATTTTCTTCCCTTAGCCTTGACTCCAACAAATGGAGATCAAGCAACGCAAATGGACACTACTACAAATATAGCTCAATACAAACATTAGTCTATAGAGATTGTCATTAATTACCAAAACCACACATGGTGGCAACCATGCACTTTCAATAGTGCACAATCTCATAATTTTGAAATCTTGCAAGATTTCTCTTTTTGCCCAGATCAGAATACAAGGAGGTTGTGAATGAAAATTTTCATAGTGGTGGATCACAATATTATCTACAACCATGATTTTTTTTTGAATTTTTTAAGTCAAAATTTGCGGATTCAATTTTTTTTTAGAAAACGAGCTACATGTAGCTCGGCCTCCGTTTTGACTTTCCGGTAACATAGCCTAGTTTTATGTGTATGTTACCACCTGATGTTACTCCCCACTATGATTAGCATATAAGATACAACTCTTGCACGGGATCATAGGCAAAAAAAGTTGATAACCCAATCACATGCAAGTATATGACTAAAATCATTAAATACATGTACACTTAGATACAACCCTTAGACTAGTTACAATGGAAAGTAACATAAACTAGTATCATGCATATACTAGACTATGTTATTATCTCTATAATGGGTAGTAACATATTTATAATATCATGATACACTGTATTTATTAGCTTATAGACTCATTATGCCTTAAAATCCGTTATGTTACGGTATCATATTATGATACCACTACCACCTCTCTATTCATTTATTGTTGTGACATATCATATTTTTATCAACATGACACCTATGATACTACTTATGATACCCCCATTGAGGCTAGTCGGTCGGTTTGGATAGCTCAAGGTTCAAAGCACATTACTCCTGGTATACACGTATCTGTGTCGATCGATCGATCAATTGTTCAACAGAAAAATATATGAAGATGAGCTATCTTGCTAGTGATCATTGTACGTAAGAACCTCTAGTTTGTGTTACTACTATGTCGTACGATCGACGGCCAACTAGGCTAGTGCTGTATCGATCATAGCTGCATGCACAATAATGCAGCATGGATCACGGACTGTAGCTCTCGCTAGCTAACGTATTATAGTAGTACGATGCAATTAATAAAACAATAGTTTGGCCATCTGTACAACATACGTACACCACCGATATTACTACGAACTAGTATATTTTGTATACGTTGATCCACAGCCCTACGCCAGCGTCGTGAACTGCAGATCTTTCAGAGATGATGTCGCAGCAGGGGTGCAGAAGGCTTCATCCATTCTCTAGCAGCATCGGGGGTCCCAATAGCAGCAAGATCTGGGAAAATGTTCTGTTGCTTCTAGCATATGATCCTGGAAGATCGATTTCCATCTATTCACTGAATTCGGGACTAGCCTCCATACCTGATTGATGTCAATCCAAGATTGGCCATTAAACATCATGTCATTTCTAACTTTCCACAAGCTCCAAAGAATAGCTGAACAAACTAAATTTAGAACTGCATGCTTCTTATTATTAGCGCCCAAGACTTGGCAACAGAGAGATAGCTATCTCCAATGTGCAGAGTAAAGGAAGCAGAAATAACAGGCCAAACTTGTCTAGCTACAATGCATTGAAAGAAAAGACGATGAATCGAATCATTTTCAGTGCAAAAAGCGCAACTTTCAGGTTTATTCATGTGTCTTTTAAAAAAAATTATCTCTATCAGTAGCTTATTTTGGGCAAAAAAATGGGGAAAAAAATGTGAATCATGGGGTGTATGTGGAGCTGCGAAAAAACAGGAATGAGAATAGGTGTCACAACAATTGCATAAAGAGAAGAGGTAGAATATTCTCCCTTACTCGGATATTGTCAGATAAGTCACACAGTACTTAACTGTGCTATGATATTTAATTTGCTTATTATTATTAATTAAAAGAAAGCAGGACGCATGCATATGCGCTTGTTAATGAGCTAGCGATCGAGCAGTGTTAGTGGTAGAGACAGACAATAACGCAAGAATCTTTGCTGCCCCCGGCCGGGCCCCTGACTGACTCATCAAATAATCTTTTAGCGACAGAGATGGATGACAGATGCAAGTTCTTATCACGCATCCCAGCAGCTAGCGGTGTCGAAAAGATAGTGGCACTTAATTAGTTACTAGTTGCCAAACAATGCAAATATTGAGAAAAGCTAGCTAGCTACTAGCATAGCTTAGCCGGCCGTCCCACGTTATCTTAGTTGGACTTTCTATTCCACGTTATCCTAGCCTTCTGCCGATTTTTACACCAGGTACAGAATAGTTGCTCTACTAACTATAAATCATACAAGAGAAGTCTTCTCCGATTTCGTCACGAAACGACCTAAGCAGTCATCGAATCGAAAGAGATGCATGCAGCTTGAGACTCCGAGTACTTAGATAATTTTAGATAAATAGTACTCCGTACTTAGATAATGAGAAGCTAAACGAGACAAAGATCACGAGGCATGCAAAGGGAATCACACAAGCATCAACTTTATTATGACATGGGAGACTAATCTATCTGGACATTCGGACCGGTCGGATAGTTGCAGTCGATCCATCAGTGACGTCGCTTAATTATGTATAAATAATGTATGCATCCATCGATGGAACAAGAGCAAAGACAAAATTAAAGGACAAAAAGTGGTTGTTGAGTAGTGCAAGTTAACTCATGTTTATAGTACCTAGTGCATGATTATTCTTTTCTTCATTCTTTCCTCCACTTGTTTAATTACTTGATGCATGTGTACTGTGAGCTGCCATAGGTCGTTGCAATGCCGGCTACAGTGCCAAACTAGTCAATTAGTTACTCTTCAAAATTAACACTAGGATTCGATAGTCAAACTAACCGTTCACAAATTTGACAATCAATAAAGAGATTTGGTCATCGCTCTTTGCACGGAGGGACTGTTATACATATTTGGTACTCCTCCGTTCTAAATTAGTTGTCTTCCATTTGTCAAAAAGTGGATGTATCTATACTTGTAACATGTCTAGATACATTCACCTTTTGGCAAATAGAAGACAACTAATTTGGAACGGAGGGAATACAAGTTAGTTGGGATGATGAGATTGGAACCTCACCAGTCCATTATATAAAGACACAGTAGAGAATTTTTTTTCCTCAAGTTATAAGCATATCGTGTTGAAATTTTTGTTAGTTGGGTCAGTCCCCTTATATTTATTTCAATAATATTTAGAATAAAGCCTAGAGGCTCATTTCATATATGATAAGGGGCGAGACTAACGTTTACTCTCATATTGCTAGGTTACAAGGAGTTGGACCTCTATATTGTTGTTTTGTTGTGATCCAAATTTAGTTGAAGGTTACATGAGGCTAGGTTACATGAGGCCTCTATAGGAGTTGGACCTCTATATTGCTAGGTTACATGAGGCTAACTTTTGATGAATCGGAGCCAGGCCCGTCGGAGGAGGCTTAGGCCGAGTGGAGCGGAGTCTGAAGTTAGCCCATTAGGCTGCCCCGTGGTAATACAGATCGTTACCGACTTCAGATCGTGTTCGTCTAGGTCACCACCTCTTTATATACCTCATGTAAACCACCGGTCTGGGATAAGTCGTACGTTGTAAATCCCCAGCGTTGTAATCTCACACGATTATAGTGAAAATTTGCTGACTGGCGCACATGGTTTTTTTCCTTCCTCCTTGGAAAGGATTTCCATGTTAAAATCTCATGTCCCCTTGTGTTTGATCTCTTTGTTCATTGTTTATTCTTGTCTATCGCTCATAACATATATAAGCAATACCAACACTAGAGGGTATAGCTAGGTGGACAAGCAGAGAAGATATGAATGTTTGGAGAATAAATCACCTTTTCTGTTTTGTAGTACTTGGTGCAGTCTTGAAGAGTGACCCTGGTTTGGCTAGGGACAAAACGGCCACTCCAACAATGTTCTCTTCCTCCTCGTTAGACAAGTATTTCATACCTACAAGATCTTTCCTTCCCTTCTCTTATTATTGTTGTTGACGGGGTTGGGAAATTTATTCCTCCTTGCATCCTTGGGTCTGTCTTCTCTCTTCTCATAGGGACACTTTGTCGGAGAGGTGTTCTGGTTGATCACAATTTTAGAAATTTCTTCTCACGCCCTTGGTAAAGTTTCATCCTTTTCTCGCGGAGGATGTTCAATACTTCTTAGCAAAGAAAGCTAAATCCCCATCTATCTCACTTGTTGCTGTAATTTATACTTCTTCCACTTGGACTTATTCACCCTCAGAACTTCCTTGTCCTTCAAATGAAGGTTAGGGTCTTCATTTCACAAACCATCTCCCTTGTTTTACTGGATTGCCCCATCATATTATCATTTGTGAGGAAGTAGGATACTAGATCATCTAATGTCGTAACGTTGGGAGAATCCATGCACTGGAATGTTGAGGGACAATTGTTGATTCTAGGGGGAGAGAGTTTCTATAATCTTGTACTTGATGAACTCATCATTTACATCAAAACATTCAGTGTACTTGTCACATCCAAGTCCTTGGATCTTCACCTGAAGAACATCTAGTCTTGAGTAGGCACTACTAAGGGACTCTCCATCATGGGTCACTAACATTATCATTTCTCTGTTCGCATGGTCATAGTTTGATTTTTGAATGAGAGAGGTACTTCTTGAAGAATGATGATCCTTTCCCACATATAATTAGTTTACTCAATAAACTGGACTTGATTGGAGAGAATGTCGTATAAAGCATTGTCAATCTTGTCACGGGTCGTGGAGTTGAGTTATCGGGCAACGCGCTCACGAGGCATCAAGACTTTTGGATCCACGGGGTTGTATCCTTCCTCCACCACATGAAAAAGTTCCTAGCTACAGTTCCAAGATGAGATTCCATAGAAAACTTCCAATAATAAAAGTCATTTCCATAAAAAGAAGGTGGAGGTCCGGAAAGGAGTCATATGCGACATTTTTATGAGGACTTGAAGTGTTGCCAACCATATGGGATAATGACCTTCTCGGATTTACCGAAAGAGTTAGGAGCCTTCGGATCAACCTCAACACTAGTGCAAGTGTCGGAAGGGTGAATAGCTCCTATGCGACATAGTTGAGTGGAATTGGAGGGAAAGCGACGTAGTTGGCCAGAATAGCTCGCATGCGACGTCTCTGCACGTGGAAATAGCCAAGGACAGAAAACTGTCGTCTATGTCTTAACCTATGTCTTAACCCTTACAGTGGGACCCACTCTTGGGCGCTGAGGTTATGTTAGGACTGGTAGTTATTTTCTCCGACAGTGGGACCCAAGCCATCGAGTCAATCTTTGTGGACCGTGCACCGCGCTCTTGTTCTTGTCCGACGGCGGCGGCGGCGGTGGAGCTTTCTGGTGGCGGCGGTGGAGCTTTCTGGTGGCGGTGGTGCCTGGGGAGCAACTTTTGTAGTGCGAATGCGGTGAGTCATTTCGCAGCCCTAGTCCCGTTCCTCACCGTCTCGATTTGATGGATCCGTCCGCTCTGATTTTCGCGATTTGAAACAGGGGATCATTGTGCGTGGGCTGAATGAATGAGATGGAGCGACGAGAGGCAGCTTCAGATCGGTAATGCCCTCTCTTTAGCTGTTTTCGATTTCGATTTGAGGCTCAACGAGGTGTTTCTCATTGAGCACTGTCCGGCATTGACAAACAGGGGGGGACAGTGTGCAGACCTTTGAAATTACAGTGGAATTCTTTCGTTCGAAGGCCAAGCTGGGTGATGGTAGCGTGAGAACCATCGAGAGAGAGACAATTGTAAAATTGGAGGTTGAATTTTCAGAGATGGATCCTCAAGAACTACAGTACATGGAGGAGAAGGCAGTGAAGAATTGGGTGGAGAAAATAGGGGAGAGTGTAGTTTGGGGTCCAGAGCAGGAATTGTCACTGTTAAGGTTCGACAATTGGAAGGGCGAGTATGTTAGAATTGAAGATGGAGAAGATTTGGTTTTTGAAATCGATCGGCAAGATGGTTGGACAAGCAAACATGCATCCTTTTATGCAGAGCTTGTTGATCTCAAATCTGACTCCAAAGTTGGATATGTGGCCTCTAAGTTGGCTGCACAAATTGCAGATGATGAATGGGCTTCACAAAGGCACATTATGCCCATAGTTACTGAAGTGACAGTTATATCTGAATCTAATGCAGTTGCAAAAGAGGGGTGTCATGGCGCTACAAAGGTAGCTATAGTTGATTGGAATGCAGTAGAACTACAGGAGCGTACTGATTTGGTCATTGCACCAATGAGTGACATTGAGATGGCAAGAATGTTTGGCATTTCTGTAGATGACAAAGATAAGGAGAAAGACACAGATGAATCTGAGATGCCTGCTGATGCAAATAGAAATGGGGATGGGTTATTCTCTGAAGATGTTGATGAAGAGTTGATGCAAAATGCAGCGGATGAAGTAGATGATGCACATGATGATGAACTAGTATGTTTGTATGATAAAGAAAACCCTGTAATTGAAGTTGGGAAATTGTTCCCAAATATGGATGAGTTTAGAATGTGTTTTAAGACTTATGCAGTGAAAGCTGAGTTTGATTCCAAGACTTTGTGGACTGACAGAACCAAGTTTTATGCAAGGTGCAAAGGTTTTGATGGGAGTGCCAAGCCTTGCAAGTGGTACATATCTGTTAGAAGACAACATGATGGAAGTATAATCAGGGTAAATCAAATTCCACATTAGCATACTTGTATTACCAGCTCACAACAAGTTTCAAAGGAGACATCACAACTTTGGATTATGGAAAAATAACTCCTATTTTAGCCAAGACACCTAACACTACTGCAAAGAAACTTAAAGTTGATTTGGAAAAGCAGTACCCCATTGTGCTAAAATATACCACAGTGTGGAAGGCAAAACAAAGGGCAATGAGATCATTATATGGTGATTGGGCAAATACATTTAGGATGTTGTATAATTTTAAAGCTGAGGTGGAAAAGAGGTCACCTGGGAGTGTGGTGGAGATGAGTAGTTAGCATAAAACTACCACATTACAGTTCAAATTTCGGAAAACTACCACTTTACGGTGAAATCACAAAAACCTACCACATTTTAGTCCGTTTGTTACAATGTGCACAAATCAGTGTCTAAACAGAAATTGACAACAACTCTGACAGGTGGGACCCATTTGTCAGTGTCAATTTGCTAACATGGATCTGGACCCACATAACAAACCAATTAAAAAAATGCATTTTACTCTCTTCTCTCCCTAAAAAAAATACCCCGTTGACCAACTGGAAGAGGTGCTCGTCGCGCCGCCAGCCGTGCTCATCGCCGGAGCAAGCCCATCAGGAAGAGGTTGGTGGCCGTTCCGACCGTGGTGCTGCCCGCCTTCTCCATCCAGCTCCCACTACAACACGGACGGGTCCGGCTGGTCGTCGTCGTGGCGGGACGGGCGGAAGCAGACGGGACGCTCCGGAGGCGGATACGGAGAGGTGGAGACGCCGTGCTCTTCCGCGCCGCCGCTGCCGTGCTTCTCACCATGCTCTTTCGCGCCGCCGCCGCCGAGCTCGGCCGCCATGGCCGTCATACACCTACGCCTCATCCACACCTAGTTCGCCGGCCGCGTTCCCGCGTTTCCTTCGCGCTCGTCGGCCGCACGCCGCGCCTCATCTGGGCCGCGTTCACCGGCCGCGCGCCGCGCCTCTGCGTCTCGTCCACGCCGCGTTCGGCCCCCGCGCGCCGCCCGCGCTCGCCGGCCGCATGTCGCGCCTCTGCGCCTCGTCAACGATATGTTTGCCCGCCGCATGCCGCGCTCGCCGGCCGCACGCATGGTAGCTAGCTGTGTGACGTGCTAGCTAGTGTGCGTTCACTGTGCGTACAATGTACGTGCGTTCTAGATGTGATGGGAGCTGACAAGCTGGGGTCCTACTAATAGCGGCGGACGAGCAGCGCGACGGCGACGAGTGGCGGCGAGGCGAAAGGTCGCGACCGGCAGCGACGCGGAGGCAAGCCGCACCGGGTCACCGCGGCGCTGCGCGGCGAGGGAGACCAGGGACTCGCAGGCAGGGCCGCCGCAACGTCGCCGCCGTTGTCGCGTCGACCTCATCCACGGCTTAGCTCCAGCGACAAGCACTGCGGCGGTGCGGACATGCACGATGGCAGCGGCACGGACGAGGCACAGGGAGGAGCACAACGTCGGCGCGGGAGGCATGGGGAGGAGCAGGGGCGGTGGCGCGGGAGGCACGGGGAGGAGCACATCGTTGTCCCCAATTGGTCACCGGTTTTTTTGAGAGATAAGAGGGTAAAATACCTTTTTAATAGGGCTGACATGTGGGTCCAGGTCCACGTCAGCAAATTGGAACTGACGAATGGGTCCCGCAAGTCAGATTCGCTGTCAAACTATGTTAAACCGTCGATTTGCGCACATTGCAACAAACGGACCAAAATGTGGTAGGTTTTTGTGATTTCAACGTAAAGTGGTAGTTTTCCTGAATTTGAACTGTAATGTGGTAGTTTTATGCTAACTACTCAGTGGAGATAGATACTGAGGTAAACGAGGATGGCAAGGTATATTTCTCCAAGTTTTTTATGTGTTTAAAGCCTTGCATTGATGGATTCAAAGCGGGGTGCCATCCATATTTGAGCATTGACTCATCTTTTTGACTGGAAAGTGGAATGGCCAATTGGCAGCATGCAATGCACTAGATGGACACAACTGGATGTTCCCTGTTGCAATTGGTTTGTTTCAATCAGAGACAGAGGCATCATGGACATGGTTCATGATGCAGTTGAAAAGATGCTTAGGTCCAGTGTCACCCTTGGCCATCCACACAGATGCATGTAAAGGGTTGGAAAATGAAGATTTGGGCGCATGTGGCCAGCAGCAAGATCTTACACCAAACAGACACATTCATATCACCTTGGTAAGATAATGGCAGCATGCCCTGAATTTGGTACATGGCTGAACACCTATCATTCTCTTCTATGGTATAGGGCAGATTTCAATACTGCCATCAAATGTGATCATATAAACAACAATTTGGCAGAAAGTTTTAACAACAGGATAAAGGAGTTGAAAGACTTGCCTGTGCATGACATGGTTGACCAAATCAGGATCTTGATGATGCGTCTGTGGGAATTAAGAAGCAGAATTGGTGCTCTACTTGAAGGGGATAAGCTTCCTGCAGTGGTACAACAGGTGGTCAACAGGAGCAGAAAGCTTACACATTTGTCAGTTGACAAAGCTTCATTGTGGGGTGCTGAAGTAAGAGATACCAAGAGTGGAAAAAGGCATGTTGTTAACACTGATTTGCATGAATGCACTTGTCAAGAGTGGCAACACACCGGGAAGCCATGTGAGCATGCCATACTTTTTTTGGCCTCCAAACCCAAGTTAAACATGAACCCATATTTGCATGAATATTACTCAATAGCAAAATTCAGGGCTGCATATGCAACTCCAATTCCAGCTTTGACAGACCAGTCTCAATGGCCAGAAGTGAATATTCAATTTTCCATGTGTCCTCCCATCACAAGAAGAAAAGCAGGCATGCCAAAACAGAGTAGATTCAAACAATGGTTTGAGAAAGGTGGGAGTAGCAAAAAGGGGAAAAAGGATAAAGCTGAAAAACCTAAAAAGACCCAAAAAGGCAACAAAAATAGATGCAAGCTGTGTGAGGAACTTGGGCATAGAATTGGTTCCCCCAAATGCCATTTTTTTAAAGGAAAGCGGTAGGAGAGGCTCCCACAACGAGTTTTTTTTAAATAATAAGAACCCAAATTCATGCCCATGAGGACTTGAACCTGGGTGGCCGGGTTGTACATCCACTGCACTAGCCAAGTGAGCTAGGCTCACTTCTTTCCCCCAAATGTCGTTACACTCCGGAAAGGCCTAAGTATGTTAATGTTTCTCTTTTTGACATCCTTGTTATTGCTGCTTGTTTTAGTTACTAACCATATGAAATGCTGCTTTATTTTTCAGAAGGAAGCGTGGAGAAAAAGGCCCACCTCTTGTTGTTGATGAGTGTTGGCCAACAAAAAGCCAAGAGTCAGTGGTTGTAGAAAGAAGAGAAGTGTTCAGATCTCGGTAAGTGGTAATCAGGTGCAAACTGAATCTGATTTGTTTACTGAGTTGCCACCTGAACCAGTTCAGCAGGTTGTGCTTCAGTCTGAAGTTGATTTGGCTACTGAGTTGCCACCTGAACCAGTTCTCGAGGTTGTGCTTCACTCTGGAGCAGATTTGGCTATTGAGTTGCCACCTGAACCTGTTCTCGAGGATGTTCTTCACTCTGAACCTGCAGATGGTGAACCAATTGGACATGGTAAGGTGCAAAAGTTGTGGGGGCCTAGTGGTCCTGGTAAGAAGTTCAGGAGCATCAACAAATTATGCAAATTGATGGATTCAGAAGCAAGCAGTGCAAAGAAGAGTGGTCGGAAGAAGCAAAATAAATAGAGTTGAAACAATTGAAAACTTATGTCCATTGATGTAATAACTTATTTGTTGTAATGGTTTTTGTAATTTGAATTTGAACCAATATTCAAATTTGAACAAATTTTCAATATTTATGGAGTTGATTGGTTTGTTCTCTGATGTTGCAATGCTTTATGTACTATTATGCAAGTTATTTCATTAATCCTAGCCCTTTTGTGAGGTACAACTCATCGTCACCGAAAATGTGGTACAAATGGGCTCCAAAGCTAGGGGAAACGACCCCATTTCTAAGCAACTTTTTTTTTGAACTTGGCCAAATCAGCCTTTATAATTTTTTCTCGTAACTATGTCACATAACATGACTATGTGCGAAGGTTTTCTATTTTTTCGATTTTTTTGTATTAGCTATGCACGGTCAAAACCCCTTTGACTAAGCCCAAAACCCTCATTAAAAAACAACTTTAAAACATGATATTGCAAAACTAACTTCAGATCCTGTTTAGTCACTCCACAATGAAGCTAGGGTGAGGTTTTTGATATTTTGCATTTTCAAAACCCCAAACTCTACTCTCTCCTTTGAACTCTGCAACCTTAGTTGAGATTGTTCACTTTGTGAAGGATTTTTCATGCAAATTGTTGTAAATCATGTTTATAATTTTTTCTCATAACTAGGTCACATAACATGACTATGTGCGAAGGTTTTCTATTTTTTTCGATTTTTTTTGAATTAGCTATGCACGGTCAAAAACCCCGTTGACTGAGCCCAAAACCCTCATTAAAAAACAACTTTAAACAAAATATTGCAAAACTAACTTCAGATCCGTCTTAGTCACTCCAAAATGAAGCTAGGGTGAGGTTTTTGATATTTTGCATTTTCAAAAACCCAAACCCTCTACTCTCTCCTTTGAACTCTCTGCAACCTCAGTCGATGTTGTTCACTTTGTGAAGGATTTTTCATGCAAATTGTTGTACATCATGTTTATAATTTTTTCTCATAACTAGTTCACATAACATGACTATGTGCGAAGGTTTTGTATTTTTTTGATTTTTTTGAATTAGCTATGCACGGTCAAACTTGTCAAAACCCCGTTGACTGAGCCCAAAACCCTCATTTAAAAAACAACTTTAAAACATAATATTGCAAAACTAACTTCAGATCCTGCTTAGTCACTCCAAAATGAAGCTAGGGTGAGGTTTTTGATATTTTGCATTTTCAAAAACCCAAACCCTCTACTCTCTCCTTTGAACTCTCTGCAACCTCAGTTGATGTTGTTCACTTTGTGAAGGATTTTTCATGCAAATTGTTGTACATCATGTTTATAATTTTTTCTCATAACTAGGTCACATAACATGACTATGTGCGAAGGTTTTCTATTTTTTTGATTTTTTTGAATTAGCTATGCACGGTCAAACTTGTCAAAACCTTGTTGACTGAGCACAAAACCCCGGTCGATCTGTTCTTCTAGAAGGATTCCGCGGGCGAAACCTCGACCGTTCATCTAACTCTACCGCGCTTAACTGCCGTCGTGCGATCTGGTCTTCTAGAAGGAATCACGAGCGATCCGTGGGAGCACCGGTTTTTCGACGTGATTGGCCGGCGTTTTTTTCTCAGCGAGTCGCGTATGCTTGGGCCGTCTCGCACGTCCACGCCTCGTCCCGGGCCTGCCATGCATGCGCAACACGTCCACGCCACCTTTTCCATGCATGCCTCATGCAGCGTCGTAGCATAGCGATTTATTACTCGCATCATCTCAGCGTAGCTATGTCACAGTCTGGCTATTATACATCGTCGCAGCATCGCTACGTGGCAGCGGTTTTGGCATCACGGGTACCCGGCATCACGCGCCACGTTAGTACATTGACTGCCACGTCGCATCCTCTTCTCTCACACTAGGGCTGCACCACGGCTTTTTAAGGGCCCCTCTTCTTCCTCTTCTCTCACACTCTTCTCTCAAGCCAACAACGCTCCTTCGTCTAGAACAAAAGCCTCCAACCCTAGCCACAATGCAGTTTAACAGGCAAACCTTTCATCGCCCTGCCACCGTGCCGGAGAGGCAATATCCGTCCGGTGTCGTTGTCGGGAACCAGCTGCGCGTGTGGGCCTTTTCGAGGTGGAGGGGCGCAAGGGAGCTAGCGCAGCTCTTCGTCTCGGCCAGTGATGACCCACAAGAATAGGGGATCTATCGTAGTACTTTCGATAAGTAAGAGTGTCGAACCCAACGAGGAGTAGAAGGTGTTAACAAGTAGTTCTCAGCAAGGTTTCACTGCAAGCACTAAAAGAGAAATGTTTTTAGATTTTTAATTTAAATAACGAATGAAGAAAAAGTAAATAAAAGAGTGCTACAATAATTGCAGCAAATATCCCAATCCTTTTAATCTCAAAGGACAGGCCGGTTGTGTTACTTATGAAGATTAAAACATTCTCGAGGACACATGGGAGTTTCTGCCTAGCCAGTTTCATTGCACGCCGGTGATTAACCTTCAATGTTTTGATAAAGTACTGTGTGGGTGGACCTATGCTAATGCACCGCCCTTACTTGGACAAATACATACTTGTGATTAAACCCCCTTGCAAGCATCCGCAACTACAAGAAAGTAATTAAGATAAAAAAAACCTAACCACAGCCTTAAACTCCGAGACCCTACGCTCCCTAGTGCACTAGTTCACAAATTGGGGTTTAGGTTTGTCACTCCTGAACCCTACCATAAGCAAACTAAATACACTATGAATTCCCCTAGGCCCTTTGAAAGGTGAAGTATCATGTAGTCGACGTTCACACGATACCACTAGAGGAATAACACCACAACATAAATCAAACCATTAAATATTACTCAACATTATGCAATTACTAGCAACTAGGCATTCCCCATGTCCTCAAGAACCAAACGAACTACTCACAAGACATCATATAGATCATGATCAGAGGTGATATGAATATGGGAAACAATCTAATTGTAATGATAATTCACCGATAACTCTCAAACATCAACTACAAGTGGTAATCAACGCCCGGGATACGATTCCGATGAATTAATGGCAACACAATGATAATTGTTACAGCGAGATGAGCTGGGATGACGACGGTGATGATGGTGCTGATGGTGGAGATGATGTTGATAATGATCCCGATGATGCTTGGCATGATGGCGATGACGATGGCGGCGATTCCCCCCTCCAGGAGGGAAATTCCCCGGCAGATTTCTCCCCGTCGGAGCTCTTTTTCTCTCTGTCTGGTTTCCGCAGGAGGGAAATTCCCCGGCAGATTTCTCCCTGTCGGAGTTCTTTTTCTCTCTGTCTGGTTTCCGCCTCGTGGAGGCGGCGGAAAAATTCCTCGTCGATGCCCCGATGTTTTTAGGTCAAGGATCAATAATACGCCGAAGGGGAGCCGGAGAGGGGCCACAGGGACCAGGGGCGGGCCCCACCCGCGGCCTCGGGTGGACCTGCGGCAGGGGGTCGCCCCTGCCCCCTGTTGCTCGCCTCTTCGCCCCCTTCTGGCTCCGTGACTTATTTCCCGAAATATTATGCTCTGAATTTTCCTGGCATTTTTGGGGCTTCTGAAGTCAGATGTCTTGACAGGTACTTTTCTAGCTGATTCCAGGCTCCGGCGGATGCATCTCCAATAATTGCCAAACATGCAAAATGGGATAAAATAACATAAGTATTGCATCATAATATGAAATATATCAATGAATAAAGATAAATTATGATGTAAAATAGTGGTGCAAGATGGACGTATCAACTCCCCCAAGCTTAGACTCCGCTTGTCCCCAAGCGAAAACTGAACTCGGTAAACATGACCACAGGTTTATAGAGTGAAGTGTCGATAAATAAAGAATACGAACATGAAGCATCAGTATTTACTCATCAAACACAGATATATCTTAAACAGCAACCTTTCTCTCATAATGCTTCTCGAAAACAAGTAATGTAACTACAACATGTTAAGGTGAAAGAAGACAGAAATTTATTAAGCAAAGACAAAACGAGACTCCGCTTAAGAAACAATTATACTCATCAGCCCATATTTCAAGAAAGATTCATTTAAATGCTTCAACCATCCGGTCATCTTCCCACGAGTTGCAAATCGTCAAAGCTATATCCTTATAAAAGAGTTAGGACTGACATAAGAAAAATGAATAACTATCATGAGACATAAAAGACATAACGTAGATATCATACTTGCTTAACATCAAAATTCAACACTGTGGGTTTGCTTGTAGAAGGTAGAGGAAGTGGGTGAACTGACTCAACAATAAGTAAAAGAGAGGCCCTTCGCAGAGGGAAGCAGGGATTAATCATGTGCTAGAGCTTTTGGTTTTTAAAACAGAAGTAAAATGATTTTGAGGTATGCATGCTTTCGTCAACGACTTCACAACAGAGAAGCTATCTAGTCCCCCATGACAAGCAAGGTTTTTAGACTTGTGAGAGCAGCTGGTTCTTAGAAGAGCGAGTACGCTCTTCTTTCTCCTTGGTTTCACCAGTGTCCAATGTTTGGGCTGATTTCTCAGATTTGCATTGCGCGGAGGAGAATTGTGAGTTATATTTATATTTTGCTTAAGCTACTCTCGGGTTGATTCAAGTGAAGACGTAATCCATCAACACCGTGTGAAAGGGGGAAATGACCTTGCTCGTCACAAGTTATATCTAGCTCTCTACTGCTCTCATGAGCTTAAACAGAGACACAAAGAAGAAGTATTTTGAATTCATAAAGGTAGCACATGACAAATTTACTTGGAATGGCAAGAAATACCATGCATAGGTAGATATGGTGGACACAGCTGGAAAGAAAGTTTGGCATTGGGAATTGGATGCACGAGTGAACCATACACTCAGTACAGGGCTTTAGGCTAGAAAGGCTTTAAAGCAAACAAACAGTGTTGAGAGATGTAAATCAACTATGCTATCAAAAACAATATGTCAAGCATGCAACATAAAGATTATCATCACTATCAGAAATAAATCTAATACAAAGGTGTATGAGCTGGAAGGTTCACAAGCATGTAAGACATACAAGATAGTGTATTTGCAATTAAATTCTTCTTCTCTACTCAAGCACCAAAGCAATTATTGCAATTTAAACGAAGCCATGCTTATCAATACCAAATAAACTTCTACTCATGCACCCAATGTCAAATCATTACTTACCACAAGATCAGCAGATGAGAGAGATTGCCATAATAAAATATAAAGTGTAGAAGAATAAAAGATACTTCTCATTTATATTCCATTATAGAAAACCACACACCAACGGATACAAAGGACTCACAAGGAGTGACAAGACACAATGCAAAACCATACTACAAGATAACTTCTCTACTCATGATACGACTCACAAGACTGCGAAAATAAAAGACATAAGATAAAGATACCGGGGCACTCCCCCAAGCTTGGAACAAGCCAAGGGAGTGCCGTTACCCATAGTGCTCGAATTTATTAGAAGGACTTCCTTCTCCATCACTTGTCGCCAAATTTCCACGGGAGGTGCTTCCCGTCAACGAAAGACGACCGAGTCTCTTCGGACCTGAAACTTGCAGCAGAGCTTATACGCTTAAATCTAAGTTCATACTCACACATCTGATTGTGAAGATCGTAGATCTGTGCTTGCAGATTAGAAGTATCAGTCTCCAATAAAAAGATCTTCTCCATTAATTTATTGGTTTCCTGCTTGTGAAGAGTGATAAGTTCAGCAACGATGCGGTCATTGATGCTCACTCCACGCTCAATCATCTCCTTGCACTTGAAAACCTCCTGCTCAACCTCTTCTAACCTTGTCTTCATGTCTCCTTCCTTCTTGCAGCCTTGAAGATCTTGTTTATGAAGCACTCCATCCTTAAGCTGGAGAACTTGAGGATGCATCTTGACCTCAGCTAGGTAGGGGTTTATGACGTTCTTGATGAAATCGCCGTTGGAAGAGCTTGGAGAAGTCATCTCGACTACGGTTTGAGCGAAAGCAATCTGCCAGAAAAGTCTCGAAAAGAAAACACGATGAAAACACAGGATACGCTTATCGAAAAATTTGGGAAAATATATAGCGAAAAGTTTTGCAATAAAAGGAAGGCGACGGGACTAGGTCGAGTCGGAGGTGGTGTACAGAGGCCAGGGGCGGGTCCCCACCGCGGCCTGGGGTGGGGCCGCGGCAGAGGGCCGCCTCTGCCTCCTGGACCCCGTCTCGTACTCCGTCCAGTCTCCGAATTTACCTAATTTTCGAGAATAAATAATATAAATTTTCTGGAATTTTCCGAGACACTTTACTTACCGAAACAGTTACCTATTCGTTTTCTGATTCTGGAGTCTTCCGGTATTTGGTTTCGATGAGTTCTTCCGGAGATGTAGTGCTTAAGTCGCTGACCATTCACCACCAGAGGTTTTTCTCCGTCAAGATTATTAATCTTTATAGCTCCGGAGCGATAGACTTCCTCAATGATGAATGGTCCCTCCCATTTTGATAGCAATTTTCCTGCAAAAAATCTAAGACGAGACCTATACAAAAGCACTTTATCACCAACATTAAATTCTCTTTTCAAAATTCTCTTATCATGCCATCTCTTTACTTTTTCCTTAAACAAACAAGCACTTTCATAAGCCTCGTTTCTCCACTCATCCAAGGAATTCAATTTAAGCAACCTAGTTTTACCGGCAAGATTAGGATTAGAATTAAGTTGTCTAACAGCCCAAAAAGCTTTATGTTCTAATTCAAGAGGCAAATGACATGCCTTCCCATAAACCATTTTATAAGGAGACATACCCATAGGATTTTTATAAGCAGTTCTATAGGCCCATAAAGCATCATTAAGTTTCTTAGACCAATTCTTCCTAGACTTGTTAACGGTCTTTTGCAAGATCAGTTTAATTTCTCTATTAGTTAATTCAACTTGCCCACTAGTTTGAGGATGATACGGAGAGGAGACTCTGTGATTAACATCATACTTAGCTAAAACCTTTCTAAAAGCTCCATGAATAAAATGAGATCCTCCATCAGTCATAAGATATCTAGGCACACCAAACCTAGGAAAAATAACTTCTTTAAGCATTTTTAGAGAGGTCTTATGATCAGCACTTTTAGTTGGTATAGCTTCCACCCACTTAGTAACATAATCTACAACAACAAGAATATGAGTATTGCCATGAGAAGTGGGAAAAGGACCCATAAAGTCAAACCCCCAACAATCAAAAGGTTCAATAACAAGAGAGTAATTCATAGGCATTTCATTACGTCTACTAATGTTACCGACCCTTTGACACTCATCACAAGATGAAACAAACTTTTTAGCATCCTTAAATAAAGTAGGCCAATAAAAACCTGATTGAAGAACCTTATGTGCAGTCCTCTCACCTGCGTGATGTCCTCCATAATCACTATTATGGCACTTCCTCAATACCTCCTCCTGTTCATGCTCAGGAATACATCTCCTCAAGATTCCATCAGCTCCCTCCTTGTATAAATGTGGGTCATCCCGAAAGTAATGCCTCAAGTCATAGAAGAATTTCTTTTTCTGTTGATAAGTAAAACTTGGAGGCAAAAATTTCGAGACAATAAAATTAGCATAATCAGCATAGCAAGGATCATCATGAGAGGTTACCTTAACGACGACAAGTTGTTCGTCAGGGAAACTATCATTTACAGAGATGGGATCATGAGGAATATTTTCCATTCTAGACAAATTATCAGCTACAGGATTTTCTGCACCTTTTCTATCAACAATATGCAAATCAAACTCTTACAGCAAAAGCACCCATATAATAAGTCTAGGCTTAGCATCTTTCTTCTCCATAAGGTACTTAATTGCAGCATGATCAGTATGAATAGTCACTTTAGAGTCCACAATATATTGTCTAAATTTATCACAAGCAAAAACGACCGCTAAAAATTCATTTTCAGTGATTGCATAATTTTTCTGTGCACTATCCAAAGTTTTACTAGCATAATGAATTACATTCAACTTCTTATCAATTCTTTGGCCAAGGATAGCCCCTACAGCATAATCACTAGCATCACACATAATTTCAAAGGGTAAATTCCAATCAGGCGGTTGAACTATAGGAGCGGTGATTAAAGCCCTTTTTAGTACCTCGAAGGAACCTCCTATAAAAACCAGCATGACCGAGGAAACTACGAATACCTTTGATGTCCCTTGGATAGGGCATCTTCTCAATTGCTTCAATTTTGGCTTTATCAACTTCAATCCCTCTTTCAGAAATTTTATGTCCAAGCACTATGCCTTCATTTACCATGAAATGACACTTCTCCCAATTGAGAACAAGATTGGTCTCCTCACATCTCTGCAAAACTTTGTTAAGATTGTAGAGGCAATTGTCGAAAGAAGTTCCATAGACGGAGAAATCGTCCATGAAGACTTCCACAATTTCCTCACAAAAACCATGAAAAATAGCAGACATGCATCTTTGAAAAGTAGCAGGTGCATTACACAAACCAAAAGGCATACGTCTATAGGCATAAGTTCCATAAGGACATGTAAAAGTAGTTTTTTCTTGACCTTCAAATTTAACAGCAATTTGAGAGAAACCTGAATAACCATCAAGAAAACAAAAGTGAGAATTCTTAGACAGTCTTTCAAGCATTTGATCAGTAAAAGGCAAAGGATAATGATCTTTTCGAGTAGCCTTATTAAGTTTCCTATAATCAATGCACATTCTATACCCTACAACTGTTCTTTGAGGAATGAGTTCATTATTATCATTAGCAACAATAGTCATACCTCCCTTTTTGGGAACACAATGAACATGACTAACCCATCTACTATCAGCAATAGGATAGATTATACCTGCATCGAGAAGCTTGAGTATCTCATTTCTTACCACATCCTTCATCTTTGGATTTAATCTTCGTTGATGATCAACAACGGGCTTCGCATCAGGCTCAAGATTAATTGTATGTTGACAAATAGATGGAGAAATCCCTTGAAGATCATCTAGAGTATATCCCAATGCAGCTCTATGTTTCCTAAGAACCTCCAATAATCGCTCCTCCTCTTTCGCTGAAAGGTTAGAATTGATAATAACAGGATATATTTTCTTCTCATCCAAATATGTATATTTGAGAGTATCTGGGAGAGATTTTAATTCAAAAATAGGATCTCCCTTTGGAGGTGTCTGGGTCCCCAGAGACTCCACAGGTAGATCATGCTTTAGAATAGCCGGCTGTCTAAAGAAGACTTCATCAATTTCCTCTCTTTCCTGCATAAACATATCATTCTCGTGCTCCTCCATATATTGCTGCAAAGGATCATTAGGAGGCACGGCAATAGAAGCAATTCTTTCAATAATAAGATCCTCATTAGGTAATTCTTTATCATAACGATGTCTAGCAAATTTGGAAAAATTAAATTCATACGGCTCTCCAGCGAATTGAATAGAGACCTTTTCTTTTTTTAAATCTATAACAGCACTACAAGTATTTAAGAAAGGTCTACCAAATATGATAGGACAAAATTTATCTTTAACCGACCCCAAGACAAGGAAATCAGTTGGATATTTTACCTTACCACATAAAACTTCAACGTCTCTGACAATTCCCACCGGGTGGATGACATCTCTATTAGCCAATTTAATCTCCAAATCAATATCCTCAAGCTCACATGGCGCAATTTTGTGCATTATTTCTTGATAAAGTGTATAAGGAATAGCACTTGCACTTGCACCTATATCACATAATCTATAATAGCAATGATCACCTATCTTGACAGAGACAACAGGAGTACCAACAACTTTTGCACTTTTATCCTGTCTAACAATGTTAGTAGCAGCTTCACAAAAATAAATAGAACTTCCATCGGTGTTCTCAGTTACAAGATCTTTAACCAAAGCCACTAGAGAGGAAATTTCAAGTTGTTCATCAGGTTCATAAGCTTTCCTTTCACTTTTATTAACCACACTATCCACGATTGAGTGATCTTTAATTTTTATAGGAAAGGGTGGTTTTTCAAAGTAAACAGCAGGTAAAACAGATTCAACTGTTTGAACAGGCACATCATCCCTAGCAAGCACATCCGTTTTACAAACATCTTTAAATGGTTCATGATACTTATCCCACTTTTCTTTTGGAATAGTAATATGGTCAGCAAAGGATTTACAAAGATCAACAACAATTTGAGAATCGAGCCCAAACTTAGTACTAAGCATATTAAAACGTTCAGTTTCCATGAAAGATTTAATGCAGTCATACTCATAATTTATACCTGATTCTTTACCTTTGTCGATCTCCCAATCTTCCGCATTGCGATAAGTCCTTTCAATTAAATCCCATTTAGCATTAACTTCTTTGTTTGTAAAGGATCCGAGAGAAGAAGCATCAAGCATATCCTTATCATAGCGAGGCAGCCTCGCATAAAAATTGTTAACAATTATATCATTAGGAAGCTTATGATTGGGGCATTTAAGCATTAGAGATTGCAACCTCTCCAAGCTTGAGCGATGCTTTCTCCTTCATGTGGCCAAAAGTTATAAATATAATTTCTATCTTGATGAATTTCATGAAGAGGATAAAATTTAGAATAAAAGAGAGACATAAGCTCTTTCCAATCCATCAAGTGAGAATTATCCAGAAGCATATACCAATCCATAGCTTTATCCTTTAGTGATATTGAGAATAATTTCCTCATGATTACCTCTTTTGACATACCTACAATCTTAAATAGCTCACACCGATCTTTAATATAAAGCAAATGATAACCTGGATGGATGGTTCCATCCCCTGCATAACGGCTACTCATAACATGATGAATAATTCCCATGGGTATTTTAAATGGATCAATTGCAGAGAGTGGAGGACTCTTATCAACCACAGGTGTGGTGGCAGAGTCACTCCCAAACAGCATATTAAGTGAAGAGTGCTCCATAACGAAGCAAAGTAACAAGCAAAAATAAAAACAACACTTACAATAAAAGAGTTCCTTACCAATTCCACTTACCAATAGCGCTACACTCCCCGGCAACGGCGCCAGAAAAGAGTCTTGATGACCCACAAGTATAGGGGATCTATCGTAGTCCTTTCGATAAGTAAGAGTGTCGAACCCAACGAAGAGCAGAAGGTGTTGACAAGTAGTTCTCAGCAAGGTTTCACTGCAAGCACTAAATGAGAAATGTTTTTGGATTTTTTAATTTAAATAACGAATGAAGAACAAGTAAATAAAAGAGTGCTACAATAATTGCAGCAAATAGCCCAATCCTTTTAAGCTCAAAGGACAGGCCGGTTGTGTTACTTATGAAGATTAAAACATTCTCGAGGACACATGGGAGTTTCTGCCTAGCTAGTTTCATTGCACACCGGTGATTAACCTTCAATGTTTTGATAAAGTGCTGTGTGGGTGGACCTATGCTAATGCACCGCCCTTACTTGGACAAATACATACTTGTGATTAAACCCCTTGCAAGCATCCGCAACTACAAGAAAGTAATTAAGATAAAAACCTAACCACAGCCTTAAACTCCGAGACCCTATGCTCCCTAGTGCACTAGTTCACAAATTGGGGTTTAGGTTTCTGTCACTCCTGCAACCCTACCATAGGCAAACTAAATACACTATACATGCCCCTAGGCCCTTTGAAAGGTGAAGTATCATGTAGTCGACATTCACACGATACCACTAGAGGAATAACACCACAACATAAATCAAACCATTAAATATTACTCAACATTATGCAATTACTAGCAACTAGGCTTTCCCCATGTCCTCAAGAACCAAACGAACTACTCACAAGACATCATATAGAGCATGATCAGAGGTGATATGAATAAGGGCAACAATCTGATTGTAATGATAATTCACCGATAAAACTCTCAAACATCAACTACAAGTGGTAATCAACGCCCGGGATACGATTCCGATGAACTAATAGCAACACAATGATAATTGTTACAACGAGATGAGATGGGATGACGGCGGTGATGATGGTGGAGATGATGTTGATGATGATCCCGATGATGCTTGGCGTGATGGCGATGACGATGGCGGCGATTCCCCCCTCCGGGAGGGAAATTCCCCGGTAGATTTCTCCCTGCCAGAGCTCTTCTTCTCTCTGTCTGGTTTCCGCCTCGTGGAGGCGGCGGAAAAATTCCTCGTCGATGCCCCCGATGTTTTTAGGTCAAGGGTCAATAATACGCCGAAGGGGAGCCGGAGAGGGGCCACAGGGACCAGGGGCGGGCCCCACCCGTGGCCTAGGGTGGACCCGTGGCAGGGGGTCGCCCCTGCCCCCTGTTGCTCGCCTCTTCGCCCCCTTCTGGCTCCGTGACTTATTTCCCGAAATATTATGCTCTGAATTTTCCTGGAATTTTTGGGGCTTTCGAAGTCAGGTGTCTTGACAGGTACTTTTCCAGCTGATTCCAGGCTCCGGCGGATGCATCTCCAATAATTGCCAAACATGCAAAATGGGATAAAATAACATAAGTATTGCATCATAATATGAAATATATCAATGAATAAAGATAAATTATGATGTAAAATAGTGATGCTAAATGGACGTATCAGCCAGCTACCACCACTTCCCTCAGGGCTCGGTGCGCATGTTCCGGCTCGAGGAGTATTACGACGGCAACAACGAAAACGTCATCATCTTCTACGTCACCTTCACCAACCCCTTCGGCACTTACCATCTCCTCGGGGCAGGTGTTTTGGTGTGGGTGCGAGTTCATCGCATTCACGAACTATGATTCTGTTCTGCATACACTATGATTCTGTACCTCCTAGATGCTACAGGACTTGCCCGAAAAGGCCAACTCACTAGCCGTAAAGATTTCCGACGTCCGATATAGAATTTGGAAATTTCCGAATTCTCTACCGGGCTCACAGAAAACATGTAGATGGCTTTGGTTCTGAGTGGATCAAAAAACACTCTCTCCTTTTGTGGAAGCATATGAGGTAGGATATGTAAAAGTGCATGTTTAGATTTCAACTCCATCAAGCTCATCAAGATTATCCCTCTTAATTGTGCGACATCTTATATATTTGCTAATTGGAGGCACCAACGAGCTCTCACGTTAATCCTGGGGGAGACGCTGAAACCAACCGTGCGATCTAAATTGGGTGGCTGTGATCTAATAAGAGGTCCGTAAAATTTGTTCGTGTATGAAAAGAGTCCTGAGGGTGCACAAAACCGTAGTCTAAACAGTCTCCTACACATATCCATCATGCCTCGGCAAAAGTGCAATCGGATCCAGCTACGGTGCTGCCAACGTCGCCTCGGTCTCCGGCAGCAGCGAGGCCATCGCCGTCCTCATCTCCTCTTTGGATCAACGGGTGGCAGATGCTGCATCGGCTCCGGTATAGCATTAGCGTCACTGCAGGTACCATCTCCTCGATCTATGACTGCAGTTAAAGATTATCGCCTCCCTGTCTACTGGTCTCACATGCCTTCTCGGCTCTACGGCATATTTGGCTTGCGTGCTCCCGAGCAACCGGCTCCAGACGGTCGTACCTGTACCATGTGCGAGGCGGGTGATAGGCGATGCGTCAAAAAGGAAGGCATGGCTGTCATGTGAGAGGCGGGTGATTAGATCAGTCCAGCCTTTGATGTTCCTTGATTACTGGATTTCCGTTCCCTTTTTTCTACAGTTCTCATCCAATGATTGATTATTTCCATGTGATTGCATTGCAAACAACTCTGATGCAATAAGCTAGACTTGGTCGTCCTACAAATTGTGATTGCATTTGGTCATCGTTTCTTACTCATAGGAGTGTTGATCCGAATGCTTCTATTCTGGGACTGCAGCTAGCCCATTAATTAGTGATGTGTTTCACGTTGTGGATTTCAGTTTTAACAGCAGAGGTGATGGACTTTGCATTTTATTTCCAAAAATGCCTCTAGCGCAGATTGAAATCTCATGCATGAAAATAGAAGATTTTTCTCTGTGTTTTATGCGTCAAGAATACTCTAATTAATTAACTCTCTTCTTTTCACTTCAGGATTACAAATCTTTAGTCTACTACAAAATGCATGTGTTCAGACACAAGGTTTCAGTATTTGTGGCAACATGTAACATAGGCCTGTCCTACGATCACTACAACAATTGTATGTACAGTTGAGAGCAAGGTATATCATATGCTTTATTTCTTAAAGCTCATTGTTATATATGCTTTATCCAAAGATCTTATTTTTCGTTACAGGAATTATTATCCTTGGTATTACATTCATACTACCTCAATTTGTAAAAATCTACACGGAAGATTAAGTAATATTTATGTGCTAATTTATGCTATACAACCGAATTAAAGGACAAAATAAGTATAGACAATATATTTGCTGAATTGTTTTTCTTAACAATTTTGTATGTGGGTTCATTACATAAAGCAACTTAGTTACCTTCAGACAATCAAGTTTTTTTTTTCTTACCACTAACTATGATATTTACAGTATCTAAAATTTATATTACTTTAGTTGGTTCATGCCATGAATAAAGATTATTAATAAGTCAACCTATACGAATGTAAGAAACAGCAATAGGCAAGCCAGACGTATGTACAAATATTGAAGTGCTGATGATGTTGCGTTAAAATTAGAAGTAATTCAAACAGTACTTTTAGACTGAAATTATGAGTTGTCCACAACTACACATCCATGGAGAAAATAGGCTTACTAATTATTTTCAGGTGCAGACTTGGACACAAAATTGTTGAATTAGGAGTGGAAGAAGAACAGCTGCTAACTTTTTCATGTCCGCTGTCTCTATTCTTTACTGTTCTTGAAAAGACATTATTGAGGTGCTCCTTTCTAACCTTTTGATGTTTGAGTGAAATATGCAAGCACCAATTAAGTCATAGTACAAAGATTTTGCACTCGAACTCTCTATTGATGTACCTCCTTTAGGTTATTAATATTTTATATTAATTATTCCATCAAAAATATTTTTGTAAATTAATAGACACTAAAAGGAAAATATTATGCATGTTGTTTATGTCATTTGTTCTTTTTTAACTAATGATGAACTCTATGATGGTTGGAGTGTGGTAATATTTAATAACCCTATAATCATGATCTTAACTAACCAACGGTTTCAACTAAATGTGATAGTGATAGATACTTGCTCAATGTATACACAGAAATATATGAAAACACTCGGAAACTCTCATGTCAATAAAATGGAGTAAACGCAACACTACTTATCTATACTATTTGTGGCTTACATTTCTATGCCATATTATGTTTATCTAGAACTTCTTCAATGAAAGGCCAGCGATACAGAATAACGTATTACTATATCAGGCTTCAACCATATTGTAGGACAATTGTAGTTCAGATAGCACAATTATCAAATGTCAAACTCATCAAATTATTTAATGAAATAGATGTTTTGTGTGGGAAAGAGGGGCTCACACAATATCACATTTATATTTGAAATATAGTTATCTATTTACTATAGTTTATAAAAATTGAGAAGAGTATTCAGATTTTTTTTCTTTTCACAATGTACTAGCCTGTGCAATTGCACGGGTTGATGACTAGTACCTATAACTCAAATAAAGATAAGACATGAAGCTTTTTTTACAGGGATGCGGTAGGTGAAGCCCCTACATTGAGTGTTTTTTTAGTAATAAGAGCCTAAATTCGCGTCCATGAGGACTTGAACCTGTGCGGTTGGGCTGTACATCCACTTCCCTAACCAAGTGAACTAGAAAAACATGAAGCTTTGTCACTTACACTTTTGTTCTTTTTGAAATGGGGGCCTCCTTCTACAAATTTACAACATCATTTGGGACGAAAAACTAAGCATGCATGTACATGTAACATTATTCTCCTAATTTAGTTTCACCGCCATCAAAACCCACTTAGGGCAAATATTGACCTTACACCTGTTTTGTAGGGATTTGCATGGGTACTCCGGACTGGACTAAACAGAGTCGTGAGGGCCACATAAAAGAAGAGTTTGATCTTTGCTCTGTTTCCGTCGTTATTCCATTTCCATTCCCACTTAAAAGTTTTTGTCTCCGATCCAAAAAATATTTCCATATTTCGTCTCTGTTTCCGGTTTTTACGCAGAAAAGTTAGAAACTTTCATGTACGTTTTCATTCCAAATCATCGGTGTAGAATATATACGCATGGTACAAATATATTTCATTCTTTCTTCTCAAGTTCTAATAAGATCGTATCAGATCTCGTCTCCACTGTAGCAAACTAAGCCTTACAATTCATATCAATATATACTGAAAGTGTTGTTTAAATAAATTGTACAATCATGTTTTTGGCATCATTTTTTAGGAAATGGTTATTTGCCACTAGTGGAGAAAAGGCCTGTAGTCCCGGGTGCCCACCCGGGACTACGGAAGCGGGACGAGATCCGATACGATCTAGTCCCGGGTCCTCCTCTAGTCCCGGTCAGTTATGACCCGGGACAAAAGGGTCCCCCACGTGGCCCGTTCCTCCGCGCGTGGTCGAGGACCTCTAGTCCCGGTTCATAATACGACCCGGGACTAGAGTTCTCCCGTGGCAGCCTCTGTCTCTCCCTTTTTTGTTTTCCCGCCAAATCTCAAATTTAAAACTATGATCAATATTGCAAAATACATGGTTAATTAATTACAGAACAGAAAAATACATATAGCATATCAAAATGTTCATAAAATAAATATCTATCTGATAAAAATATAATTTATTCTTTATGATAATTCAAAATTTTAATTAATTACAGCGAGATCACAACCGGGGCTAGAGCCCGTACAACCATTCGATTACATGGAGATCATAGCCAGGACTAGAGCCCGTCTATTCGATTACATGGAGGGCACAACCGGGACTAGAGCCTCGTCTACTTGGTGCCATTGTATTTCCCCTTAGGGTTTATGACGTGGTCCACCAAAAATCCCGCAATATCCTCTTGAAGCGCTATAAAGCACTCCT
>QRDG01001073.1:61940-180481 GCA_012064385.1 Puccinellia tenuiflora
CGAGGTAGTTACCTTGATCGATCGGATTTCTAAAGTGTCCCGGTACTTAGCAAAATTTCTAAAGTACCAAGTTAACTCAGCAAAATTTCTAAAATTTAAACTAACCTAAATCTAAAAATCAACCTAACTAATCTAAAATTTATCCTCAAATTAAACTACCCTAAAAATCTACCTAATTAACTGATCTAAAATTAAACTAACCTAAAAATCAATACCAAAAAAAAAAATAACCTAAATCGAGCGGCGCCGGCGCGGAGGACGGCGGGCTCGGGCGGCGGAGGAGGTGACGGTGGCGGGCGTGGAGGAGGGCTCGGGCGGCAGAGGAGGCGACGGCGGCGGGCGCGGAGGAGGGCTCGGGCGGCGGAGGAGGCGACGGCGGCGGGCACGGAGGAGGGCGTGGGCGGCGGCGCGAGGAGGCGACGACACGGGCGCTTAGGACGGCGACGGAGGAGGGCGCGGGCACGGAGGACGGCGACGGATTTGGGGGAGGAGGGCGTGGGCGGCGGGGCGAGGAGGCGACGACACGGGCGCTTAGGACGGCGGCGGAGGAGGGCACGGGCCCGGAGGACGGCGGCGGCGCGGAGGACGGCGGCGGATTTGGGCAGGGCTTCGCCGCGGTTTGCTCTGTCCCGGTTCGTGTCTCGAACCGGGGTGGAGGGCCTAGGTATTTATACGCAAGGACCTCTAGTCCCGGTTCGTGCCACGAGCCGGGACTAGAGGGTACCCTCTAGTCCCGGCTGGTGGCATGAACCGGTACTAGAGGTGTTTTCGGTGGGCCGAAAGGGCGCGCAAAAAAACCCCTCTAGTCCCACGAACCGGGACTAGAGGTATTGACCAAAATTTTGAAAAGACTTCTGCATATTTTTGAATTTGAATAACTTTTGCATATTTTCGAATCTGATAAAAATTTCAAAATGAAAAGTGTTTGAATTTGAATAAGTAATCCAAAACCATTTTTTGTTTTCCAAAATAATTATTCAAACTATTAACCTTTTTGCCATTTTCAATTTAAAATGCATTAACTAATATTTTTTGAATCTGACTAAAATTTCAAAACGAAAAGTGTTTGAATTTAAATAAGTAATCCAAAACCATTTTTTGTTTTCCAAAAGAATTATTCAAACTATTAATCATTTTGCCATTTTCAATTAAAAATGCATTCACTAATATTTTTTGAATCTGACAAAAATTTCAAAATGAAAAGTGTTGAAATTTAAATAAGTAATCCTTCGAACCCAATCAGGAAGAAGCACACGGATCGTGTGTTTCCTTTGAACGCTTGTGAGCCGTTGGATAAGCGGTGTGTTTCTTTCGAGCGCTTGTGAGCCGTTGAATCTCAAGCAGAAGATAAGGCACACATATCAACGTTCCTTTAGTCCCGGTTCCAGCTACCAACGAGGACTAAAGATGAAGATTTGCCCTGATCTTTTAGCTATAAATACCCACCATGAGGAGGAGATGAAGAACAATAGCACGGCAACAACGGAAAGAGAAGACAGAGGACTCCTCTGTGGATGAGTTTCTCGAGGATGTCGTTGGTCAGTGACGTATGACATCTTCGAGGGGTTCGGCATAGAAGCGTTCTCTCAGTGCTAAGAGGGTTCATACTGTAGTCAAGCTAGTCCGGAAGACAAAGACAGAGGACATCTCTATATAGAAATCCTTCAGTTCATCGACCGAATACAAATCATTCGGATTCCCTGCATACGTCCAACGGTGCATTTGATATGCAGGCACTCACGAGCCACCGTTGGGCTGTATGCAGGGGAAACCGTGTGTTTTGTTCTATATAGAAATCATTCAGTTCATCGACCGAATACAAATCATTCAGATTCCCTGCATACATCCAACGGTAAAGTTACATAAAAGGTTTAATACATTATTACACATCACCAACATCCCTATCTAGTGTTTGGTTTTTTTTTGCGCCATAACCATGGAGCATCTTCATTAATTAACAGGAGACTTGGGTCATCCTTCACTGCGAAGGGCGGAATTTCATGAAACTTATCATAATCTTCTGACATGTCTGTTTTGTTCTCCACTCCCACGATGTTTCTTTTACCTAAAAGCACTATGTGGTGCTTTGGCTTATCGTCTGATGTATTCATTTGCTTATTTTTTCTCGGTTTCGTAGACATGTCCTTCACATAGAAAACCTGAGCCACATCATTGGCTAAGATAAATGGTTCGTCTAAGTACGCAAGATTGTTGAGGTCCACTGTTATCATTCCGTACTGCTCGTCTATCATTAACCTGCCTGCTGTCAGCTTGACCCATTTGCACCGAAACACGAGGACCTTAAAAGTAGGTCCATAGTCACGTTCCCATATCTCCCTATGTAACCGTAGTATGTGTCCTTTGACCCATTGTTGTTTGTTGCATCAAAACGGACACCACTGTTTTGGTTGGTGCTCTTTTTATCTTGGGCGAACGTGTAAAATGTATTCCCATTTATCTCATACCCTTGAAAAGTCCATATAGTCGAATGGTGACCTGGACAACAAGTACAGCTGATCTTCAATAGTGTTGTTATTGTTGAGATGTGTTTGCAACCAACCGCCGAAAGTCTCCATGTGTTCATATCTAATCCAAGAGTCAGGCTTCCCCGGGGTGTTGAAGCGTACAATATTCTTGTGTTCCTCGATATACGGAGCTGCCAAGGTGGAATTCTGTAGAACTGTGTAGTGCGCTTGAGTGAAAGAATGCCCGTCCCTACATATTATTGATTTCCTTCCTAGAGTGTCTTTTCCACTCAGTCTCCCCTCATGCTGTGATTCAGAAAGACCAATCGACTTAATGTCGGGAATAAATTCAACACAAAACTCAATGACCTCCTCTGTTACATAGCCTTTGGAGATGCTTCCTTCTGGCCTAGCACGGTTATGAACATATTTCTTCAAGACTCCCATGAACTTCTCAAAGGGGAACATATTGTGTAAAAATACAGGACCCAGAATGGCAATCTCTTCGACTAGGTGTACTAGGAGATGCGTCATAATATTGAAGAAGGATGGTGGGAACACCAACTCAAAACTAACGAGACATTGAACCACATCCCTTTCTAACCTTGGTAGAATTTCTGGATCGATTATCTTCTGACAAATTGCATTGAGAAATGCACATAGCTTCATAATAGGTAGTCGAACATTTTCTGGTAGAATCCCCCGCAATGCAACCGGAAGCAATTGAGTCATAAGCACGTGGCAGTCATGAGACTTTAGGTTCTGGAATTTTTTCTCGGCCATATTTATTATTCCCTTTATATTCGACGAGAAGCCAGACGGGACCTTCATACTGCTCAGGACTTCAAAAAATATTTCTTTCTCTTCTTTCGTAAGAGTGTAGCTGGCAGGACGTAGACCTCCTTTATCCATCTTCATTGGATGCAGGTCGTCTGGGTCTTTCATACGTTGCTGGTCCTGCTGTGCTTCCGGCGTATCTTTTGTCTTCCCATACACGCCCAAATGTCCTAGCAGGTTCACGCAAAGATTCTTCGTCACGTGCATCACGTCGATTGCAGAGCGGACCTCTAAGACTTTCCAATAGGGTAGCTCCCAAAATATTGATTTCTTCTTCCACATGGCCATGTGTCCGGTGGCGTCATTCGGAACTGATTGACCGCCAGGACCCTTTCCAAAGATAACTTCTAGATCCTTGACCATACCAAATATATCATCACCAGTACGGCGGACAGGCTTCCTCCGATGCTCTGTTATATCTTTGAAATGCTTGCATTTCTTTCTTACGGGATGCTTAGGAGGAAGAAATCGACGATGGCCCAGGTACACAACCTTCTTACATTTCTCCAAATATGTACTATCAGTCTTATCTAAACAGTGCGTGCATGCATTGTATCCCTTGTTTGTTTGTCCTGAAAGGTTACTAAGAGCAGGCCAATCATTAATGGTTACGAAGAGCAGCGCTCGTAGGTCAAATTCCTCCTGTTTGTGCTCATCCCACACACGTACACCTTTTTCGCCCCACAACTATAAAAGTTCTTCAACTTGTGGCTTTAGGTACACATCAATGTCGTTGCCGGGTTGCTTCGGGACTTGGATCAGCACTGGCATCATAATGAACTTCCGCTTCATGCACAACCAAGGAGGAAGGTTATAGATACATAGAATTACATGCCAGGTGCTATGACTGTATCTCTGCTCCCCAAAAGGATTCGTGCCATCTGTACTTAGACTAAACCTTAAGTTTCTTGCGTCATCTGCAAAGTCCTTGTACTCTCTATCGATTTTTCTCCACTTCGACCCATCAGCAGGGTGTCTCAACATCTCGTCTTTCTTGCGGTCTTCTTTGTGCCATCGCAACAACTTGGCATGCACTTTGTTTCTGAACAAACGTTTCAACCGTGTTATTATAGCAGCATACCACATCAACTTGGCAGGAACCCTCTTCCTAGGGGGCTGGCCCTCAACATCAACAGGGTCATCTCGTCTGATCTTATACCGCAATGCACCACATACCGGGCATTCATTCTTATTCTCGTACTCCTCACCGCGGTAGAGGATGCAGTCATTAATGCATGCATGTATCTTCTGCACATCTAATCCTAGAGGGCATAGAACCTTCTTTGCTTCATACGTACTGTCAGGCAATTCGTTATACTTTGGAAGCTTCTTCTTCATTATTTTCAGTAACTTCTCAAATCCCTTGTCAGATAAACCAGTCTCTGCCTTCCATTGCAGCAATTCCAGTGTGGTACCGAGCTTTGTGTTGCCATCTTCGCAAGTTGGGTACAACTTTTTTTTGTGATTCTCTAACATGCGCTCCAACTTAAACTTCTCATTAGCACTTTCTGCTTCTCTCTGTGCATCAACGATGGCCCGACGAAGATTATCATCTACCATGGGATCATCTGGTGTCTCTTCATCTTCAGCTTCCCCCTTGCATTACCACCGTATTCAGTGAACATAGAATAGTTGTCATCGTTCTCTTCCTCTTCGTTGTCTTCCATCATTACCCTCTTTCTCCGTGCTTGGTCCAACAATTATAGCCGGACATGAAATCGGACTGAATCAGGTGGATGTGAAGGGTTTTTTGAGGAAGAGTAATCCTTCTCATTCCGACAGACACGACATGGACAACACATAAAACCATTCTGCATGTTTGCCTCAGCCACATTGAGAAAAGAACGCAGGCCTTGAATGTACTCGATAGAGCATCGGTAATCGTACATCCATTGCCGGTTCATCGAGCACCTTTTGTGCATAAGAAGGGAAAACATCATTACACACAACATCATGAATAGAGAATTGACCAAATTAATCAATACAAGTTCATCACATTAAAATCAAAGTAGAGTAGTAACCAAATGTAATACATAGTTATCACAATTAAAACATATATTGAAATTAACATACAATTAAACTATCTAATGCATTTAAATGCAACAACAACAAATGCGATCAAAATCGCAACTAAGGTAACCATTGATCCAACAGCATAATGATACCAAACCTCTTTATTAATGGCATAGTTTCTAATGTTTCTAATCTTCAAGCGCATTGCATCCATCTTGATCTTGTGATCATGGACGACATCGGCAAGATACAACTCCAATTCCATCTTCTCTTCTTCACTTCTTTTCAATTTTGCTTTCAAATTATTATTTTCTTTTTCAAATAAATTTAGCATCTCGACAAGAGAGTCGGTTGGAATTTCCGGTTCAACTACCTCCTAGATAAGAATATATATATGTCAAGTGTTGTTCAGCATAATTGTTATCAACACGAAATTAAACAATAGTTATAAAATATAATATACCACATCTGAATCATAGACCGGACGAGGGCCGACGGGGACGGAAATCAAAACCATGACACTATACATATAACAAACAGTCATAGAATAAAAAAAAACTATACAACTAACTATGTAATCATACAAATAAGAATTTGTTTTTAAAAAATAAGAACAAGAGGCTCACCAAGGTGGTGCTGACGACGGGCCGGCGCGGGCGATACACGGCGGTGAGGACGACACTAAAACCCACAAATCATACTTTAATTTGAGCTCAAACTGTATATATAAAACAAATAAACTAGCAATGTGCATTACACAACTAACTTAGCCATTTCATCAAACACCTAGCTAGCAATAGAAATGAAATGAGTAGCAAAACTTGCAATAGGGATGAACTTGAGCTCCGGGAGGATAAAGTTTCTAACCTATTAGAACTCTTGGATATATGGTGTGCCCTTAATCTTGAAAAATCGTGGAAAAAAATGTGGATAAATTTGAGCTAGAGAGAAGATAGAGAGGAGAAAAATGGTGATATGAGCTTTGAACTCAGGCAGGAAAGAAGATGATATAGAGCAGAAGACCTCTAGTCCCAGTTCGTTATACGAACCGGGACTAAAGGGTCTCTCGCTGGCCCCCACCTAAGCTGCGGCCTGCCACAACCCTTTAGTCCCGGTTCGTGATACGAACCGGGACTATAGGGTCCCCACGACCCGGGACTAGAGGGTACCGGCCCGTGTAGCCGATGACCCGGGACTAGTCCCCCTCTAGTCCCGGTCCGAAACAAATCCGGAACTAGAGCTAAATGGGGCACTGAACCAAAGGTCTTTTTTCTAGTAGTGCGATCTCTCAATTGGCCAGCGACCCAACCACAACCAGACGACTATCTGGTGGCTGATCCAGAGGAGCATGCAGGAGCCGGATAGCTAGAACAGTCAAGAATGGGGGCGGCATATACATACACGGATCACGCGCACGCACGTTTGCTTCCCGAAGCTGCTGTTTGCTTGACTTATTCGGGTTTTCTTGATTGGATTGATTCGTAAGGAGCTATCTTCTCTGGCGTCACGAGTTTGTCCTATGAATACCAATGTGTTGTTTTTTCAAAAGCCACGCTTTCTTCAGAGACCTTTTATTCGCACTCTATTCGCCAGTAAAGTTTCTCTGTACTGATATTTGCTGAAGTATTTGACAAGCCTATGTACAGGTATGCATGCTATTTGTAAAAGCGCAACATCCTTAAGCAAGAGACCAGTGTGACATGATCAATACTAAAAAACTATTTTGATATCAGCTTATTTTTTCTTCTCTTTCCGCATTCATAAAACTGTAAATTTATTTTTTAAACATGAAAAGTCACAACGTGCGATACCGCACTAACAAGTTTGGTTGCACATCAATGGCGGACCTAGGGATTTCTGGAAGCCTAGGCACATAAAAGACTTAAATTTGATCTCCCAAGAGCCACAGATTCCACATAGTACACTGCATATCACCTAGGGACTGCCCAAGCTGATCCTCCCGGATCCAGTGGACTTCTTTCAAATGTTTTACCAGTGTACATCATTGTTGTAGATGATTTTTTTCTTCTGAAATCATAGTCCTACTTGAACATTTACAATTATTTTAACTGGTTTTGTTCTCCCTAATTACCCATTAATGTACAGCTCACATAATATTTTTCAGCATAATATCAATTGTTCTATTTTAACACATGCAAGCTTATGATCTAAACACCACAATTTAGTTGTTACTTATTCCCACGGCAACGCGCAGGGTATCTTCTGCTTATTTTATCGCAAAAATTTTCAGCACTACAACTGACCAACAGCTTCCACCCTGCCTCTCTGTATCCCATGCATGTGGACGCCCGCCTCCAGCTTCTGGAATCGAGGTTGGCAGAGGTGGATCAGAGGTCGCCCACTCGCTCTTCTCGCCGTGTTGCCGAATCTAACACACCGCAATAATAATCAAGTAACTGATCAAGCAGCTGACCGTCAGTCATGGCGAACCCACTTGTATATGAATAAGAACAAGCATGTGCTAGTGACAGCACTGCATGCATTTGACCGGATGGCAACCTCTCCTCCCTCCCTTCATTAATCCTTGTTCCCATTTGACCATTAGACGGATTCCCTCCGCCGTCCCGCCGTCGAAGCTGATCCGGCCGTGCAGCTTTGCTTTGCTTTGCTGTGCCGTCGTCCCGCGACCCCAACGGTACGGCTCTAGCTCCCTGCCTAGCTCGTCTCTTCTCCGTCTGCAGCATTCTGATCTGCAGGTTACTGGTTTGCTGATCTGCAGGACACTGCACGGGGCTTCTTCAAAGGGGAAGAAGCTGCCAGTACCGGCCGGCTACATAATCTCTTTTCGTCAATCTACAAGTCCACGTCTCCAAGAACGACCGAGGTACATATGTTTTACTTGCTGTAACATAACTTTCATGGTTCCCTTTTGTTCTTAATTTTTCGGCCATTTATGTCCGCAACAGCAAGTTTTTATGCTCGCAGCAGACAACAACCGGTAAATCTGGTTTCGCAACACCAATCTGGTTGAACTTTGTTTTAGAAATTTAGCCACTTGATGCTTGGCTACACACAAGTATAAGAACTTTTTGTTTTGTTTCATAAATCAACGTGATTTAAGCATAGAGCTGGGAATGTTCCCGTTTCGTTTTGGTCCACTTTGTCCCAATTGTAACTCACGGGACAGTTTTGCCATTATATGCATCGTTCCGATAAACAGTTGGCACTATTCGTTCAGATGTCCATAGCTACCAATGAACTATTCTCCAACTGTAGTTACACGCTTGTAGGTGGTTAGTTACTGTCAGAAGGTAATCATATACTTTTTCTTACCCGTGTGTATTCGTGTACGTGTAGAAAAGTGCCAGGTTAACACCATTCAGATACCGCATCAATGGATATGAGTATACCGCTTCATGAGTTGGAGAAAAGTACTGAGAAATTTGCCGACAAGCACATGATTGGAAGTGGAGGCTACGGAAATGTTTACAAGGTAGAAAGCAAATATATCATTTTTGCAGTTTTTTTTGTGTATTCGCGTGTATACAGAAGAGGTAAGCTACTAGCTGATATAGTATTCAAGTATTAATTACAAGAAAGATGGCCAGACGTGGCACCACACAGACAAGCCTTTCACTTAATCTTCAATATTAAAGTTATCACAATAAAACAATCTTGTTAGTTCACAGACAGACACACACACAATTTTTTTCGATAAACGGAGTTTTATTACTTAAATAGTTTAAACATTACACTCGGCCTCTGCATAACTAGGATGCACACAGTCTTTATAGGATCCCAAGTCTGAAAACAAAATAATAAAAAAAGACGAATTACATATCATGAAGCGAAATTGTAAAAACACCTAGGGTACTGGAGGGCAGATCCGAAGATTATATTGTCATCCATGCTGGGAAAGGATGTCCCTCGCTGCAGCCTCCAACCGCGTGGCTATTTTTATGAAAAAAACATGATGCTCCACACGTTATACAGCCGACCATGACTAGATCGTGGTTGTGCACCGGTAGATGACCTGCATTAGAGAAACATTTTTATCATTAAAAATCTTGTTATTTCTACATAGCCAGAGCGACCAGATAGCGGCAATCGCTCCCACCCTAATAAGAAGCTTAAACCTACGATTCGCGCCATTAAGCCAATTGCCAAATATATATACGCAATGCGATGGAAATAAGTTAGAGCCAATTTGGATGATTGACCATATAGACCTCGCGAAATTGCATTGGAAGAATAAATGCTTTATGGTCTAGTCATGATGACAAAAGATACACTGTTTTACTTCCCTGCCAATTCCGCTTTACAAGGTTATCCTTTGTAAGGATTACCCCTCGATGAAGATTCCACGCAAAAACCTTAGTTTTAAGCGGGATCTTCATCTTCCAAATTTTATTATTATTATAAACTGGAACATCAGGTTGGATTAAAGCTTTGAACATAGAATCCACAGAGAATTTGCCATCCTCCTTTAGATTCCATCGAAATTTATCGGATCCCTGCGTTAGTTGTACCGAAACTAAACTCTATAACAATGCAATCCAGGATGCTTGTCTAGGACCCAATAGACTTCTTCTGAACGACACATTTGTTGGGGAGGTTTCCATCACGTTAGCGAGTGTATCGCCTTTGTGGCGCACAATATTATACAAATCCGGATACTGTTCTCGGAGCGTGGCGTTACCAAGCCATTTATCCTCCCAGAATCTAATTTCCGAACCATCCTTAATGGAGAAAGATCCGTAAGGAAAGAAGTACTTCTTCGTGGTCATAAGACTAGCCCAGAAGTGTGAGTCACCAGGTTTCCAACAGACCTGAGAGATCGCTCTTGAACCAACATACTTTCTTCTAAGGAGGGTTTCCCAAGCCCCTTCTTCAGCCAAAAGCTTGAAGATCCATTTACCTAGGAGGGCCCTAGTATTGACCTCCAAGTCATGGATCCGAGTCCTCCTTGGTCTTTTGGGGGTTAAACCACCCTCCATTTAGCCAGTCGATATTTCCTCTTCTCACTATCACCTTGCAAAAAGAATCTTGATCGAAAGTAATCCAATCGTTATAAGGCCTTTTGGAGGTTGGAAGAAATAAATCATGTACAGTACCATATTACTTAGTACTAGATTATTGAGAAATAATATTCCTCCCATGGATAGTAATTTGCCTTTCCAGCTATTTAATCTAACTTGAAGCCTCCCCTCGACAAGTTTCCATTCAACATTTGTAAGCCTCCGATAATGTATCGGAATTCCCAAATACTTGATAGCAAACTAGCATTTCCCGCAGCCAAATAAGTCAGCATACAGGGATACCTGATCCTGAGCCTCGCCAAAACAGAACAATTCACGTTTATGGAAGTTGATCTTTAGACCTGATAGTTGCTCGAACGCTGAACGAATTAACTTCAGATTCTTTGATTTTTCGATATCATGTTCCATAAAGAGAATTGTATCATCGGCGTATTGAAGAATAGATATTCCATCATCAACAAGATGAGGAATCACACCTTCAATTTGGTCAACGGACTTTGCGCGTTCAATCATAATGGCGAGCATATCAGCCACTATATTTAATAGTATCGGCGATAAAGGGTCACCTTGTCTAAGTCCCTTTTTGATCTGAATGTATTTGCCAATGTCATCATTGACTTTAATGGCTACACTTCCTCCCGAGAGAAAGCTATGAATTAAAGCACGCCACTCATCTGAAAAACCTTTCATTCTGAGAGTCTTCTGAAGAAAGGACAACTTAACTTTATCATAAGCTTTTTCAAAATCAATTTTCAAAATCACCCCATTCAACTTTTTACTATGTAGCTCGTGGACCGTTTCATGAAAGATAGCCACCACATCTAGGACACACACAGCTTCTCTTATAAATCATAATCTTTACCGAGTTTTAAAAGACCCTTAAGAAACTGACACACTTTCTTTTCAGAGGAATAAACTGATATACCTAGGCATCGCACTTATCACAATGAAACATTAGTACCATTCAAATCATCCATGCTTCTATAGCTGAAACTATAAAAGATATAATAATAAAATAGTTCCAAACCAAATTATTCTAATATGAACACGTTCCATGCCTTCCCTTTGTACTGTGAACTTGTTGGATTAACCCGTGTTTAAATAGCTTCATATGTGCAATATGTCAGGTTGTACATTAAAACTTTCACTTGCACGAATGCCACCTTTCACATCAAAGCGTTCAATTGTATAGTTGTTTTTTTTTTTTTTGCAGAAAATACTACCCACTTAAATACAGTCAACAACTTCCAAACCTAAATATATCCAACAATACCAATTGTTGTTGAACATATCCATCGTGCATTGACTACATATTCTATTTGTCTCTTAACATTCACTCCCCTTAATTTAGGGCTAATAGCTCTTATGCGACATCTTTGAGTTGAAGACATACAGGGTGATGCAGCAGGAAGAGACAACATATATGCCATAACACAAGTTAATATCGTATATTAATACTAATTAGTTCTTTCTAACAGGGAGTTTACAAAGAAGAAGAGATTGCTGTAAAATTGTTTCATAATGTGTTTGACAAAACGCAATTTGAGAAAGAATTTTTTAACATTCTGAGGATCCAACATCCAAATGTTGTACGGTTTGTTGGCTATTGTTGTGAAACACAACATAAACCTGTCGAGCACAACGGTGTACTGCAGTTTTGTCAACACATATATAGAATTCTTTGCTTTGAGTTAATGCAGGGAGGAAGCCTAGACAAGTACCTCAAAGGTAAGATGCATGCGCAAAGTTCAAATTATTTTTGTTGTGTTTAACAAAGACTATTTCCTCAAGTTCAAACTTGACTCATACTCTTTTGTTCTGCTTATGCTCAAGAATCTCGTGACCACGATTGGCTGATATGTTACAATATAATAAAGGGGACCTGTGAAGGTTTAAATTTCCTTCACACGGGATGTGGATCACCAATTCTTCACCTGGATCTAAAACCAGCGAACATATTACTGGATAATAACATGGGGGCAAAACTTGCTGACTTCGGGTTGTCAAGGTTCTTCAGTAAAACACAAACCCAAACCACGAATACAATTATAGGAACAGAGTAAGTGGATAGTGGAGTGCCTCATCTGAAATACATTCCTTTCTAACGTGATTGAATAAATGTTTTTACCTTGGCACTAAATTTGAGCTAAATATTTCTAACATCGTGCAGGGATTATATGCCACCAGAGTTCATGACTAAAAGACAAATTTCAACTAAGAATGATGTTTACAGTTTAGGAGTTATAATAATAGAAGTATTGGCTGGACGGAGAGGCTTTTTGGAATTTCGTGAAATGAATGATGTCACACCATTTATTGGGATGGTAAGATAATTTATTTTGATACCAAGAACAATTTTCATTTCAAGAACAATCACGTATCTAAATTCTATATAGTATTTACACTATAATCTCCATCTTTAATTATGTATTTGTATATTGATTCGGTAGGTAATTATGAATTGGTGGGAATGGATATATGAAACGACATCACCATTTCAATCAGCAGAACTACATCAAGTGGAGACATGCATCCAAATAGCAATAAAATGTGTGGACCTTGAAAGAGAGAATAGACCCACTGTTGCAGAAATTTTGGATAACCTGCACGAGACAGAAAAACGGTTTCATCTCTTGGGCCAGGTATGATCGCTAAGAATATATAAATACAACTGGCAACACATACTACACACCCAAAATTGTCATGAAATGTTTCAGATGTTGCTGTGAATTATAAGGACTCATATTTTATGAATTATGTGAGCACATTCTACATATACGCAGACTTATGTAGTTTTGTTTTTTAGACTCGATCTCACATACACCCATCTTGGATGAATAACGGCTCACATACTACATCTACACATGCATGCAGAGCTTTCCCACTCCCACTAAGAGTGGACCAAGGGGTGGAACCGGAGGTAATATTTGTGACATTGAAGAAAAGCCTTGCCGTGTGACGAGTCTCACAATTTTCTGTAGAGGGATAATTGATGCATTCTCATTTTCTTACACCGACCAATCTTGGAAGAAGCAACAAGTAGGCCCCTGGGGGGGGAGACTACATTAAAGAAAATAAAGAAACGGTGTGTTTACTTGCTTTTTCGTGCATGTGTGGTACATAATCAAAATTTGGAGTTGTTTGGTGAACTGCTAGAATGAATTATGGAATCACTTCGTAGCCCTCTGATCATTTATTGTGTGTTGTAGATCTGCTTTGGCCTTTCGGAGTTTGTCGAGGAAGTATTTGGATCGTACGGGAGTTATAGGGGAATAATCCGTGTGCTATCCCTTACGTTTGTCACCAATGTCAGATCCTACGGACCTTTCGGAAATCCTTATCATGAAAATCCGGCAGTAGTACTAACTCATTTTAGGTTCATGGCTGATGAGGGCAGCAGCATCGTCGGGTTCCATGGTCGATGCGGCAGCTATATCGATGCCATTGGAGTTTACATGGTATAAATTACAACATTCGGATGCATGCAGCATGTTCCATTCTTAGCCAACAGATGTGCTTAGTTTTATTTTTCTTTCAGTATCCCAACAACAGGACAACAACTGGGGTTCTTCCTGTGCAGCGGATTCTTGATGGACAGGTACAGTCACTAACATACATACTCCCTCCGACCTCATAAGTGGATGTGTAGCATTCAATAAAATTCCACAAAAGAGTGTACTTCTATCTTTTGAATGCACTTTAAAGTAGAAATAAATGTTTCTCTCTCATCACACGAGAATCAAGCCCAATAACATTTAACACATGGTCTCCTCATGTTCTACATACACTTAGCTCATTGGAGGTGGGTGAATTAAAGAGGAGAGAGATGGTGGTTTCCACTTTCCCAATGCATTTTCTACACCACTTCATAATTTGTCTTAAAAATTTTATATGTACACTTATTTGAGGACGGAGGGAGTAAGTGTAGCTGAAGAAATGTATTTTGCACACCCTTTGGTTTGCATACTAAAATGGCATGAATGCTTCTAAATAAATTTGATGGATCATAATTATTTTGCACATTGAGATCTTCCTGAGAAGTGATAAAGAAACAAGAATGAAATATCGCTTGTTGCCCGTTAAAAACGCATGACTTAAGGTACACGAGAACCGAGGCACCGGGAAATCAGGAAATATACTGATTACACTACTAGAGAATTGATTTTTAATGACGGCCCATGTGGTCACTAAAAGTAAGATTGTGGTCGTTAAAAGATATTAGCGACCACAATTTTGTTGCCGTTAGTTGTCGTTATAGGCTCCCTCGTTAAACGTTATAACGACCACATATTTTCGCCGGTCGTTATTATTGTAACAACGAGACGATGAGTGGTCGTTAATTACGAGGAAATAACAACCAATATTCGTGTACTAACGACCATATTTTCCACTGTCAAAAGTCTTTCTACAGTCACTGAAATATCATTAACGACCACTTTATATTATTAATGGCATTATTTTCACCATTGTGATTGCCTCTTACCACCACTTTTTAGTTAAATTAATATAGTTACAAGTTTAATCACTTGTACTGTTGTACATGCAGCGACCAAAAAAATAGTATGTCAATAATCAAATGATGTTTTTTATTAGTCAAGACTGTATAGCTTACACGATCTTTACATACAAAATATGAAAGTAAATGTATTATGATCACTAAAATACATAAATATATCTGGATAAATGTACTATGTGCACCCTTTGTTTGCATACTAAATCATCATGAAATGCTTCGAAATAAATTTGATGGCTCCTAATTATTTCAAAAGATAATATCTGACCGACAAGGAAATTAAGCTTAATTAGTGTCATTATTGTGAAAGATAGATAATTTTAACGTGCACAGTTAAAAGCTTATGTGCGCATGTCCTTCATACACACATTGATAAGCTTGTGTAGTTTTTTTTATTCTGGTTCTCTTCTATTTGATATCATGTCCACCCACATTGGATGAAAATTGCTGACACACTACATTTACATATCCATACAGAGCTTGCCCACCACCAACAAGAGTGGACCATGGGGTGGAAATGGAGGTGATGCTCGTGACATTAGTGAAAAGCCCTGGCGTCTGACGAGTCTCACCGTTAGCTACAAAGGATTAATCGATGCGTTCTCGTTTTCTTACATCGACCAAGCTGGGAAGAAGCAAAACATAGGTCCTTGGGGCGAAAGAAACCACGACGACAAAATTGAAACGGTATGTTTATTTGCTTTCTCTCATGCATACATGAGAGATATTTAGTTTTGCGGTAACACCCTCATAAACTGCTAGAATCTTTTCTGTGCAGATCCGCTTTGGCTCCTCGGAGTTTGTCAAAGAAGTATCTGGAGCGTACGGAAAGCACAATAGTTGCCCTTGTATCGTGAAGTTCCTTACGTTTATAACCAATGTCAGAACATATGGACCTTTCGGAATTCATGATCATCCTGGTACAGACGTGTCGGCAACTCATTTCAGGTTTGTGGCTGAAGAGGGCAGCAGCATCGTGGGGTTCTATGGTAGATCTGGCATATATATCGATGCCATTGGTGTTTACACGATGCGGTTGCAGAATTGTGATGCATGAAAGATCGGTGTGTGGCGGCTGTCTATTGGTTTCAGCCAGCTGCTTTTTTTTTATACCCAGGCTTGAAACTCACCTACACTAGAATGACAATATTTGTAATCCACTTTAGCTGTCACAGGCCAGATAAATATCACGATTAACTAGTTGTCTTACTATATTTCCATCCATCAAAATACAGTCGTGGATTCGTAATTTGCCGCTCTCCGATTTTCTACCCTCGGGCAGAGTGTGAGTTTGGGGCCTTTCGGCTCAGGGGCTTTATTTGATGGGTATCTTGCGTTGCATATTGTTGATATATTTTTGAAGTGGTACAGTACGTAGGTTTCCTTCACTACGGGAAACAGACAATACGCCGACGGCCGGAAGCCGTCGGCGTAAGCTCCCTTGCCGTCGGCGTAGACGTAGGCCGACGGCCGCCGTCGGCGTCTGGCCGTCGGCGTTTGCATTCGTCGGCGTACGATTATTGCCGTCGGCGTATAAACCAGCCGTCGGCGTACGTGTGGTGGGACCCACAAAACGTCCGTTCGTCTCCGTCTCCGTCTGCGAATCATACGCCGACGGCAATGCCGTCGGCGTATAAGCACACATAAGCCACGGCTCTGACAAACCGGGTCCGCCTGCATGTTCAGCGAGCTTCGTACGCCGACGGCAATGCCGTCGGCGTATGACTCACCGTAAGGGCGACGTGGCCGCTGGTGCGCTGTCAGACATCCTACGCCGACGGCATTGCCGTCGGCGTATGACTGACCATAATTTTTCAGAAACCAGATTTCCTGGTTTCCAGCAGGTTTTAAAATGAAATAAATTTACAAAAAATTATAAAATCACAGAAACTCACATAAATATCATATAGACATATAACAAAGCATCATACAAAATTCAAATCACACATATAATCCAAAATTCACATCTACAAAGTCGAACTCGTCCAAAATGGCACAAAAAATGTTCGAACTCACACCCGACGCACTACACCCTACGGCTGCGGCTCACTCGAGGTACCCAGCTCCGATAGGGTAAATTGAGGCGTCCGACGTCTTGGGCCACCCGCCGTCGAATCACACTGGGAACCCGGCGACGGTGTGGCATCCGAGGAGGGACGGGACGGTGTGGCATCCGGCGAGGCATCGCCATGCCGCACGAGAGCGCGGGCTGAGGCCGGCGACCCAGAAGCACGACCAAAGGGTGCAGTCATGGAGCATGCCGTGCCCTACATGGTTGAGTCCAAGTTAGCAACGCTGAAAGCACGGTACGGCGGTAACAACTGGTTTGGCAATAACTTACCGGAGTCCTTTGCTTGAAGGCGATGGCGACCGCTTCCCTCGATGGGCACTTGGGCGGCATCCCCGCGTTAGGTGGACGCGGAGGCAGCTGCTCCCGCTCTCCAGTGGCATGAAACCTCTCATCTCTCTACAAGATAGTTTTGATGTCAGGACTTGTAGAAAAAGTAGGAACTAGAGGAAATGAGACTTGTCATATTACAAATATGAAAGTTGAAACTTACAGCATCGCGCAACTCTTGCCACTCGTCATACGCCGCTCTCTTCTGCAGCCACGCCTCATAGTCCGCCTCATAGGCCTTGTAAGCGGCCTCGAAGGCTGCCTCGAATGCAGCCTACAATTTCAAAATAGAACGAATCTCATCAACTTAGCAACTTATCTAGGAACGAATGCCGGAAAGGAATGAAATTGAGGAAAACTTACATCAGGGCGAGCTCGGGAAGGCTGTCGAGGAGGCATGACAGGGGGCTCATCGGCGGTGAGTGTAGCCTTCATACGCACGAGCCCCAAGTCAGGAGTATGCGGGGTTACCGCATTAAGACAGAGTGAACGCCCATGCTCCCAACCGTGCCCGGCGAGGATCAACGCCCTATGGTCGGTGTCATGCTCAAGAGGGTCATCCACCTCCGGATTAAGACCGGTGAATACCTCTTTGTACGCCTTTATGTTCTCGCCGGCGTTGTTGTAGAAAGTGGGAAGCGAGGGCTGAGGCTCGGATAGATCGGGCTTCTTCATCTTCATCCTCTCCCATACCTGCATGTCCGTCATAGGACCCAAGGAGCCCTCCTGCATTGCCAAAAATGTGGTATGCGTATCAAATTAGGAAAATGGGGGGAAATGAATGAAAGCCATCAAATAAGGACCCATACCAGCTTTTCCTTGAAGCGCCCATGGGAGTGGGCTCCCGCACAATGTGTCCCCGACGTCCCGCGGTTTGCCTTGTTCCGCTCGCTCAAGGCTCTGAACGCGGCGTCCTCCCCAAGCCACCTCGATGCCAACGCCTCCCACGCGTCAGCCTTACCATAGCACCATTCTGGCATAACCTGATAAAACAATACGCATGTGAAGAACACATAAGACAATTGCAACTTAGCAGAAACATGTAATCTCATTGACAATTTACTTACAGATAGGTAATCCTCTATGGTCATATCAGGTGGTTCGACCACATTCTCATGCTTCGGCGCCTTCTTCGAGAGCTTCTCAGAGCTGAAATGATTCATGGCGGTATGCTTACAATTGTAAAATTGTTGACGTGTCAACCTCTTGCAAGCCCCCTCCAAAGTCCTGTCCGCCATGTCACGGTGCTCAGGGAGTACCCTGTAGAATCTCTTCAATCATGCAGAAAAAAGAATTTGTGAGAGCACGGTGGGGACATCAACTATGAAAGAAATTCAAAAAGTTCAACTTACCCAAAACTTGGTGATCACGGCGTCAGAACATTTCCCGAAGCCCGGGTGATCAGCAGCCTGATAGTCTAGCCAACTGGTGGCTAGCTTCCTCTCGCCGTTGGGGACCGTGCTGTACAAGCCCGGCCAAAACTTCCTAACCAAAGCGCCGATCATGGTGTTAGGCGCACGGGCACCTTGAGGAAATTTCCAATTGCTGCACAATAATTAAACATTAGTACATGTCAAATTGTACTGACCACAATGAAATTACCATGTTCAAAGTTAGGGTAGTCACTTACTCAATCCCATTAGGCGTAATGAGGGTTTTCTCCTCCTCGGTAGCAGGTTCCTTTGACTCGGGGGGGACCATGGATTCCCCACGAATCTTTGGCTTCTTCTGCGACGTGGAGGACTCCGTCCCCTCGCCTCGAGACTCCGTCCCCTCGCCTCGAGACTCCGGAGCATCGTCTCGAGACGACGTCTCCTCACCTCCCTCGTCGCCAGAGGCGGAGGGTATGTCCGAAGACACGTCGCCCCCACCTCGTGCTCGGCCTGCACCTCGTGCTCGGCCTCCCGCACCGCGTGCTCGACCTCCCGCACCGCGTGCTCGACCTCCACCTCGTCCCCTCGAAGGAGGTGCATCGGCACCTGCCCCTCGTCCAGAGCCTCCTGGCTCACCACTGTCCTCCAAGTACCGCGGGTTCGGGATAGGCGCCCGGCCACTTTTAGTGGCTTTCCTTTGGTTAAACCTCTTGAGCAAGGAGCCCGATGACTCTTTGCCTTGGCTCATCTTGGTCAATCACCTGCATTGAGAAAGGGTAAACAATTAATAATGATAAAGACATAATAACATGTTCTACGAGCCAAATAATAATAAGATTTGAAACCCAACTAAATTATCAAAACATATTTTAGTGGTGTAAGAAAAAAATTGCTTAACAACTAAATTAAATTAAAATCATTGCATATAGAAAATGACATAGAGTTGTTTGTTTCCCGTAGTGATATAGTTTATCATCGCAGCCTATAGTAAATGATCAAGTTACATCCTCTGTCCAGGAATATAGGACACACTCTTCTTTTCAAGATTTATTTTCCTAAACAATAACTAATGTACCATATTCAGGAAAAAAAAGCTTTGTTTGTAGCAAGCGCAGATGTGCACATGATGACGTTGAAGCCAGCACATCACTCACATATGGGCTCTAAAATTGTGATCTAAAATTTTAAATACCTTAGGAGCAACAAATATGGGCTCCCAACCAGCTCACTGAATACCTTACCTGAACTTCGTAAATGCCAAAATTTGATACATAAACAGAATTGATTAAATAATCCACACTACTGGTAGATAAACAGGAGTTTTTCCTTTTCAATTTGCTATAGCAGGATAATAAACAATGACAATAAGCTCAAATCGATAAAATATGTAAGAAAAAACAATAAGCCCCCAATTCCATGTTATCATGCCATGTTGGTATGTACAACATGAAAGCAGACATCTACTGTCCAATGTGATCGTTATCTAATGAAGCATTACCATAAGCATGCTTTTTTGAGAATACTTATGGCCAAGGATGGGACAATAGAATTACTTGCAGCCTCTTACTGGTACTAATTTCATCAGCCTCTTCCAAGTTGATAAGCAAAATTCCCACGAACCAAGAACTTCCAGTTAGTAGTGCAATCAAATGTACGCATGAAAATAACTTCAGAGTATATACAAGTCTCAAATTGCTAATTTGCTATCTACAGCACAACATGAAGCTACATATCTCTAGGCAATATTTGGCTTGCAAATGTACTAGCAGTCGAACAAATGTAACACCAGATACTAAAATTTTAAATTGTGAACTAACAATTTAAAATGAGCTAAATAAACTAAAATGAGCTAAAAATAAGTTGAAATTAAGTACCTGCCGTGGAGTGGAGCTGCCGGAGAGGGAGGGCGGCCGGGGAGGGAGGGGCGGCCGGGGAGGAGGGAGGGAGGGGAGGCCGGGGAGGGAGGGGAGAGGTGTGGAGGGAGGAGGTGGGGCGGCCGGGGAGGGAGGGAGGAGGTGGGGCGACGGCCGACGATGCGCGCGTGCGGGCGCGGGCGGCGATGCAGGGAGCACGGCGGGCTCGGGTCACCGGTGGGCGGAGGGAGCGGCCGGAGGGTTGGGGAGGGGAGGAGGTGGTCGGGGAGCCGGGGAGGAGGTGGGGAGGGTGGGTCAGCCGGGGAGGGAGGGAGGGGGAGGTGGCCGGGGTGGGAGGGACGAGGTGGGGCGGCCGGATCGGAGAGGGAGGGAGGAGGTGGGGAAGCCGGGGAGGGAGGGGCGGAGGGCGAGCGGGCGGCGGCGCGAGCGTGTGGGCGGGCGGGCGGCGGTGTGCGTGCGGGCAGGCGGGGGGCGGCGCGTGCGGAGGGCGGGCGGGCGGCGGCGCGTGCGGAGGGCGGGCGGGCGGGCGGCGGCGCGAGCGCAGGGAGCAACCGGCGCCGGCGGCGCGAGCACGGGGAGCAACTGGCGGCGGCGGCGCGAGCACGGGGAGAAGCGGGCAGGCAGCGGCGGCGCGAGCACAGGGAGGCACGGGGAGGGGATTTTTTTTTTGCTTTGAATCGTCCCGACCAGGTGCACCCTGGCATTAACCTAGGGTTGCCTATACGCCGACGGCAATGCCGTCGGCGTATAAAAAGGCCGTCGGCGTCTTCTTTTTTTAATTCCTATTTTCCTTTGTAATTGCTATAAGGTAATCACAATTTTAGTTGTACTCCACAATAATATTATTAAATATTCCAAAACCAACAAAAAAATATTCCCAAATTTTTTTATGGGGTTCCGACGCTCCGGAGCCGCTCTCTGGCGAAACCCTAGCTACCCCGCTGCAGAATGTGCGAAAGGGTACCAAACCTGGTTTTCCATTTGTCTAATGCCTAAACAAACCTAAACCTATGAAAAAGTATGTTGGTGGAACCTCGCGCGGAGAAATCTAGGGGGGTAGACCGCCGGGGGCCCACAAACCGCCGTTTCCGGGGGGTATGAGCTCCGGAGCACCGGAATCCCACCAAAACTTGCACGTGGCCCTAGGATATGTGTGGTAGTGTGTTGAAAGGTGTGATCCACCAAATGGTGCAAGGCATAGCTCCCCGGTGTGACCTTCCTCACTTTCGGCCGATAACACTTAGAAGATTCCTCGACGTGTGGGCTGAAGTGTCCCGCTGCGGGTATACCGGAGACTAGAATGTGCGAAAGGGTACCAAACCTGGTTTTCCATTTGTCTAATGCCTAAACAAACCTAAACCTATGAAAAAGTATGTTGGTGGAACCTCGCGCGGAGAAATCTAGGGGGGTAGACCGCCGGGGGCCCACAGACCGCCGTTTCCGGGGGGTATGAGCTCCGGAGCACCGGAATCCCACCAAAACTTGCACGTGGCCCTAGGATATGTGTGGTAGTGTGTTGAAAGGTGTGATCCACCAAATGGTGCAAGGCATAGCTCCCCGGTGTGACCTTCCTCACTTTCGGCCGATAACACTTAGAAGATTCCTGGACGTGTGGGCTGAAGTGTCCCGCTGCGGGTATACCGGAGACTAGAATGTGCGAAAGGGTACCAAACCTGGTTTTCCATTTGTCTAATGCCTAAACAAACCTAAACCTATGAAAAAGTATGTTGGTGGACCCTCGCGCGGAGAAATCTAGGGGGGTAGACCGCCGGGGGCCCACAGACCGCCGTTTCCGGGGGGTCTTTTCCTAGTTTATCTGATTCATTCTCTTGACTTGAGTTGTGGCAAGTGTCTTCATTCCATCATCTTCTTTTCTCACATCTCTTCTGTTCTCTCAGTGCCTCTTCTGGTTATACGATGTCGATCGCACCTGATTGGACAAAGAAAGTAGCTGAAGAGCATAATCACACAAATATGGAATCGTTATTTTATGTTGTTTCCTCGTCTCAGCTTCTTCCTTTTCACGACGCTTCTGTTCTTCTAGTGTTTCTTTTTTCTTGCCTTTTATGTTCACATGGTGGGACATGTGAACACATAAGGAACCCAATTTGGGCACATGTCATCACATGATCCCATCGGTTCCATCCGGAATGGGAGTTTCCACCTGGAGGAGCTGAACTCTTGCAACTCCAGAGAAAACCCTAGCTTTTCCTAGTTTATCTGATTCATTCTCTTGACTTGAGTTGTGGCAAGTGTCTTCATTCCATCATCTTCTTTTCTCACATCTCTTCTGTTCTCTCAGTGCCTCTTCTGGTTATACGATGTCGATCGCACCTGATTGGACAAAGAAAGTAGCTGAAGAGCATAATCACACAAATATGGAATCGTTATTTTATGTTGTTTCCTCGTCTCAGCTTCTTCCTTTTCACGACGCTTCTGTTCTTCTAGTGTTTCTTTTTTCTTGCCTTTTATGTTCACATGGTGGGACATGTGAACACATAAGGAACCCAATTTGGGCACATGTCATCACATGATCCCATCGGTTCCATCCGGAATGGGAGTTTCCACCTGGAGGAGCTGAACTCTTGCAACTCCAGAGAAAACCCTAGCTTTTCCTAGTTTATCTGATTCATTCTCTTGACTTGAGTTGTGGCAAGTGTCTTCATTCCATCATCTTCTTTTCTCACATCTCTTCTGTTCTCTCAGTGCCTCTTCTGGTTATACGATGTCGATCGCACCTGATTGGACAAAGAAAGTAGCTGAAGAGCATAATCACACAAATATGGAATCGTTATTTTATGTTGTTTCCTCGTCTCAGCTTCTTCCTTTTCACGACGCTTCTGTTCTTCTAGTGTTTCTTTTTTCTTGCCTTTTATGTTCACATGGTGGGACATGTGAACACATAAGGAACCCAATTTGGGCACATGTCATCACATGATCCCATCGGTTCCATCCGGAATGGGAGTTTCCACCTGGAGGAGCTGAACTCTTGCAACTCCAGAGAAAACCCTAGCTTTTCCTAGTTTATCTGATTCATTCTCTTGACTTGAGTTGTGGCAAGTGTCTTCATTCCATCATCTTCTTTTCTCACATCTCTTCTGTTCTCTCAGTGCCTCTTCTGGTTATACGATGTCGATCGCACCTGATTGGACAAAGAAAGTAGCTGAAGAGCATAATCACACAAATATGGAATCGTTATTTTATGTTGTTTCCTCGTCTCAGCTTCTTCCTTTTCACGACGCTTCTGTTCTTCTAGTGTTTCTTTTTTCTTGCCTTTTATGTTCACATGGTGGGACATGTGAACACATAAGGAACCCAATTTGGGCACATGTCATCACATGATCCCATCGGTTCCATCCGGAATGGGAGTTTCCACCTGGAGGAGCTGAACTCTTGCAACTCCAGAGAAAACCCTAGCTTTTCCTAGTTTATCTGATTCATTCTCTTGACTTGAGTTGTGGCAAGTGTCTTCATTCCATCATCTTCTTTTCTCACATCTCTTCTGTTCTCTCAGTGCCTCTTCTGGTTATACGATGTCGATCGCACCTGATTGGACAAAGAAAGTAGCTGAAGAGCATAATCACACAAATATGGAATCGTTATTTTATGTTGTTTCCTCGTCTCAGCTTCTTCCTTTTCACGACGCTTCTGTTCTTCTAGTGTTTCTTTTTTCTTGCCTTTTATGTTCACATGGTGGGACATGTGAACACATAAGGAACCCAATTTGGGCACATGTCATCACATGATCCCATCGGTTCCATCCGGAATGGGAGTTTCCACCTGGAGGAGCTGAACTCTTGCAACTCCAGAGAAAACCCTAGCTTTTCCTAGTTTATCTGATTCATTCTCTTGACTTGAGTTGTGGCAAGTGTCTTCATTCCATCATCTTCTTTTCTCACATCTCTTCTGTTCTCTCAGTGCCTCTTCTGGTTATACGATGTCGATCGCACCTGATTGGACAAAGAAAGTAGCTGAAGAGCATAATCACACAAATATGGAATCGTTATTTTATGTTGTTTCCTCGTCTCAGCTTCTTCCTTTTCACGACGCTTCTGTTCTTCTAGTGTTTCTTTTTTCTTGCCTTTTATGTTCACATGGTGGGACATGTGAACACATAAGGAACCCAATTTGGGCACATGTCATCACATGATCCCATCGGTTCCATCCGGAATGGGAGTTTCCACCTGGAGGAGCTGAACTCTTGCAACTCCAGAGAAAACCCTAGCTTTTCCTAGTTTATCTGATTCATTCTCTTGACTTGAGTTGTGGCAAGTGTCTTCATTCCATCATCTTCTTTTCTCACATCTCTTCTGTTCTCTCAGTGCCTCTTCTGGTTATACGATGTCGATCGCAACTGATTGGACAAAGAAAGTAGCTGAAGAGCATAATCACACAAATATGGAATCGTTATTTTATGTTGTTTCCTCGTCTCAGCTTCTTCCTTTTCACGACGCTTCTGTTCTTCTAGTGTTTCTTTTTTCTTGCCTTTTATGTTCACATGGTGGGACATGTGAACACATAAGGAACCCAATTTGGGCACATGTCATCACATGATCCCATCGGTTCCATCCGGAATGGGAGTTTCCACCTGGAGGAGCTGAACTCTTGCAACTCCAGAGAAAACCCTAGCTTTTCCTAGTTTATCTGATTCATTCTCTTGACTTGAGTTGTGGCAAGTGTCTTCATTCCATCATCTTCTTTTTCACATCTCTTCTGTTCTCTCAGTGCCTCTTCTGGTTATACGACATCGATCGCAACTGATTGGACAAAGAAGCATAAGAAAGTAGCTGAAGAGCATAATCGCACCGAAACTGGGAACGTTATTTTATGTTGTTTCCTCGTCTCGGCTTCTTCCTTTTCACGACGCTTCTGTTCTTCTAGTGTTTCTTCTTCTTGCCTTTTATGTTCACATGGTGGGACATGTGAACACATAAGGAACCCAATTTGGGCACATGTCATCACATGATCCCATCGGTTCCATCCGGAATGGGAGTTTCCACCTGGAGGAGCTGAACTCTTGCAACTCCAGAGAAAACCCTAGCTTTTCCTAGTTTATCTGATTCATTCTCTTGACTTGAGTTGTGGCAAGTGTCTTCATTCCATCATCTTCTTTTTTCACATCTCTTCTGTTCTCTCAGTGCCTCTTCTGGTTATACGACATCGATCGCAACTGATTGGACAAAGAAGCATAAGAAAGTAGCTGAAGAGCATAATCGCACCGAAACTGGGAACGTTATTTTATGTTGTTTCCTCGTCTCGGCTTCTTCCTTTTCACGACGCTTCTGTTCTTCTAGTGTTTCTTCTTCTTGCCTTTTATGTTCACATGGTGGGACATGTGAACACATAAGGAACCCAATTTGGGCACATGTCATCACATGATCCCATCGGTTCCATCCGGAATGGGAGTTTCCACCTGGAGGAGCTGAACTCTTGCAACTCCAGAGAAAACCGTAGCTTTTCCTAGTTTATCTAATTCATTCTCTTGACTTGAGTTGTGGCAAGTGTCTTCATTCCATCATCTTCTTTTTTCACATCTCTTCTGTTCTCTCAGTGCCTCTTCTGGTTATACGACATCGATCGCAACTGATTGGACAAAGAAGCATAAGAAAGTAGCTGAAGAGCATAATCGCACCGAAACTGGGAACGTTATTTTATGTTGTTTCCTCGTCTCGGCTTCTTCCTTTTCACGACGCTTCTGTTCTTCTAGTGTTTCTTCTTCTTGCCTTTTATGTTCACATGGTGGGACATGTGAACACATAAGGAACCCAATTTGGGCACATGTCATCACATGATCCCATCGGTTCCATCCGGAATGGGAGTTTCCACCTGGAGGAGCTGAACTCTTGCAACTCCAGAGAAAACCCTAGCTTTTCCTAGTTTATCTGATTCATTCTCTTGACTTGAGTTGTGGCAAGTGTCTTCATTCCATCATCTTCTTTTTTCACATCTCTTCTGTTCTCTCAGTGCCTATTCTGGTTATACGACATCGATCGCAACTGATTGGACAAAGAAGCATAAGAAAGTAGCTGAAGAGCATAATCGCACCGAAACAGTGACGCTCGTGAAGCCGGTCACACCTCGGGGGAGGATCTTGGATATCAACAACCCAAAACACACTTGTACACATGTGATATGACACCCCCTAGCTTTTGGTGGGGTTCCGACGCTCCGGAGCCCCTCTCCGGCGAAACCCTAGACCCGCTGGAGAAAAACCCTAGCTTTTCCGTCTACGGCCATCAGAAAAGGTAAGTGCTGGGAATGATTCTGATAGCTGAATGTTGTGTGTGTGTGCCCACCTATATTTTCTTCATATGTTGTTCCTCTTTCTCGAGATCGAACCGTTCAAACGCTAAGTTCATGCGGGTTCCGGAAGAATCAAACCGTTATTTTATGCGGGTGGGATACAGAAATAGGGACGGGAATTATAGACCCAATTAATACATAAATTACAGACCCAATTTATACATAAATATTATATACAGAAATAAATGAAAGTAAATAAAGAAATAAGTAAAACTAAAAAAAAAAACATATACGCCGACGGTTATGCCGTCGGCGTCTATGTTACAAATACGCCGACGGCATAACCGTCGGCGTAGCTCCACAGGGAAGACGGCCGTTTCTTGACCGTTTGGGCGGCCGTTAGTGGGGCCTCTTCCGCCGACGGTGTAATTGACGCCGACGGCCGCCGTCGGCGTATGTAAGTCTACGCCGACGGGGTTTATTACGCCGACGGGCCGTCCGTCGGCTTTCTCGGCTTCCATTATACGCCGACGGCCCCGACATTTGGCCGTCGGCGTATAAAAAGGCCGTCGGCGTGTTGACGTTTTCCCGTAGTGCTTTCCTCACAGCTGCAGATATTTTGTTCTCTATAGTTTGCTTTTTGTACATCTCTAGTTTCCTAGATGCCGGTTAGTAACGGATATACTGGATTGGTTTGAATCAACTGACTGTCATGGAAAACAAACAATCACTACTGGGTCGACCAGATTACCGAGTTCCGCACTCGGCAAGCATGCCATGCTCCCGATTGCTTTCCATAAACATGCATGCCATATTGCCGAATAAACACTCACTCGTAAACAACATACTTAGTTGACATATACTCAATTGTTTGTCAAGCGTTGCACTCAGAGCAAATAAAAATAACACTCGGCATACTCAGCTTTGTTGAGCGGCGGCTGACGGACGGCTGGATCGGTTTTGTCACGCTAGCTTAGCCCATGAGGGGATGCCAGGGTCCGGCAGTGTACGGCGACGTCGGCGATTTCCGACTCCCTCGAGGCGTTCGAGCGGCTGCATTTGGCTACCGCGAGTGTGATGTGAGGTAAGTCGATCGCTTTGCCTACCTGATATGCCGATTTTGATTTGGGTTAGCGATCTGTTTGGTGGCCAGTGAGTGCATGAACCTTGTCCGGGCACGCACAGTGCTGATTAATCTGCAGACTCGGAGATGCTACACTAAATCTGTAAACTCTAAGTAGTTCAGGTTCTGCACTCCATGCTGATCGAGCTCTACAAACAACTAAATAAGTCTCGTCGGTGTGTAGAATAGAATCCTGGTATTCCATCGATCCCAGTTCCGATCGTGTGCCAGCACCAGGCCTACTGGCGGAGGCAGCAAGCAAAAAAACAGCTCCCCTGAACCGGAACTCCGGGTGAAAACGCTGGACCATTTTGGTCTCAACAACGGTGACTCGTGTTGTCGTCACCCTCTTTCTGGTGTTGCCGTGGGGAGCTCCTGTGTCTTGTGTTCGGCAGTGTTCATATCGACATACATGCTCGGATCCTATCTCGTAGCCTTTTGGCCCCGTGGTGGACTCGTGGGGAATAGTCGGCAGTCTCTTATCATATACACGTGACTAAGTTGTTTCTGGATGTTGTACTCGGTGTGTACTGCCAGGATAGCGCTCCACGACCCAGAGCGAGAGAGCAAACTGCCTTCTTTGACGACAACTTGGTGGATTCGGAGTTATGATATGATGTCTGGCTGTTTGACAAAGAGTCGTGGGTTCACCTCAGCCGATAATGGGTGTGTCTTGGAGGGTGTGCCTTATCCCGTACTCGTTTATCTTTCTTCTTTTTTGTGAGGTTTCCATCACCACTCTGTATCGGTTCGGCCGTGCGTGGTTTTATTTATAAAATGGTGCGAAAGTTTGAAGTGGTGTTTTGACCTGGTCTTGCTTAGCTCATAATATGGCTATGAAGTCTTTCAAAAGAAGGGACACCCTTTGAGTAACATACATAACCTACCATGGCATTTTAGGTTATGACATTTTTATAGCCATTCCGGCATAAGCTCCCCTGAATCACCATAAACTCTTTAAAATGCCATGGTAGGTTATGTATGTTACTGTTTCGAGCAAAATATTTGATCTAATGTGTACAAGGATAAAGGAAGTCCTCCTATATTTTGCATATTGCACTAATTGCCATTCTACGACTGTTGGCTAACTGAAGCTCATAGTTGCTCTTGATGTATGACTTTCAGTGTTGCCGGGGAAATGAAGTTCAGAGTCCTGTATCACTATTTTTTGTTGCGGTGAATCAACCATCCATGTATACGTACGTACCGACATGCCGAAGAAAATATTTTTTTCCCTGACCAGAAGAGAGGGCAATGGCATTGGAGAAGAAGAGTATCAGATAATTGGTAGACTACTGTAACGGAGAGAAACCTCAGACGTGGTGGCGCCTGCGACAAAACCGGAAAGAATTGGAGTAGGGAAGGCAGCAAAAACTGAAGAGCAAATAGCGTTCGAGAGATCCTTCAAGCAGCGGCGGCGGAATCATCGTAGTTGTCTCTCCATTCCTAGCAATTTCATTACAATCGTCCTGTGGTCCGTAATTCTTTTCCAAGGTTTTTGGCAAAACCGGACGAGAATAAATACTGAAAGGGTTAATCAAACGGGATTTTTTCTCTCGACCGAAATATTTTACGGTTCAGACTAAAATGCCGGTTTCGTGCCATGAAATGAGAAACCAAATTGCCTCCAAGTTGTTTGTTTTCCTCGCCCGTTTCAATATCGGGCATGTTTAGTAGTATATCATAAAAACTTTATTACATGCCTAGAAGACACCGTGGCAGTTTGATGCCACTAACTCAAACTGTCGAGATGCGACGCATACAACGGCATGGAGTTCGCTTTGATACATGATCGGGGTCCAGTCAATCACTTGCAAGTGTTCAAGCCCAACATACAGTAGCTTTTATGGCTGAAGAATCATTGAACAATTTATATAATAGATCAATTCGAGCCCATGCAACTTGGCGAAGAAGATTTTAATTTGTTGAATGGATGAACCAAACGAGATTTTTGCTCTGGGCCGAAATATTTTACGGTTCAGACCCGGTTTAGTGCCATGAAATGACAAACAAAATTTTCCCTAAGTTGTTTGTTTCTCTCACCAGTTTCAACGCCGGCCATGTTTACTAGTATATCATAAAAACATTATTACATGCCTAGAAGACACCGTGGCAGTTTCATGCTAGTAAGTCAAACTGGCGAGATGCGACGCATACAACGGCATGGAGTTGCTTTGCTACGTGATCGGGGTCCAGTCAATGACTTGCAAGCACTACGGGAAAATCAATCGACGCCGAGTGGTCTCGATTTCGCCGAGTGCATAATCACGGGGATACTCGGCAAAGAGGTCCTACGCCGAGAAAGAACAGAAAACACTCGGCGAAGGCCATAACACTCGGCGAAGAAAATCTTCGCCGAGTGTCGCAGAATACCGCACTCGGCGAAAACACTTGTATCGGCGAAGACGCAAAAAAACACTCGGCGAAACGGGCCACTCGGCGAAATTACTGACCACGCGGCGCCTGCCAGTGGACCCTATGGTGCCGCGATGATGCAGGAAAAAAATATATGGCACAGGAAAAAAAAAAGGTTGCTTTCTTTTCTTCGCCGAGTGCCACACTCGGCAACGATTCCGCGGGAAAATTTTAGGGGTTGGCGCCTTTTCCTTCACCTCTTCGCCGAGTGTGTCGGTGGGAGGCACTCGGCGAAGACGTCACACTCGGCGAAGATATGGCGCGGGAAAACTTTTAGGGTTTGCCGCCTTTTCCGTCACCTCTTCGCCGAGTTTGTCCGCGGGAGGCACTCGGCGACGACGTCACACTCGGCGAAGATATTGCGCGGGAAAACTTTTAGTGTTTGCCGCCTTTTCCGTCACCTCTTGGCCGAGTGTGTCGGTGGGAGGCGCTCGGCGAAGGTTGCGTTTTCCCAAAAATAGGCCACATCGCACTACGGGAAAAATAGCCGCTGCCGATAGTGTGCTGATCCAACGGCTCACGAGCGCTCGAAAGAAACACATCGCTGATCCAACGGCTCACAAGCGCTCGAAGGAAACACACGATCCGTGTGCTTGCTGCTGATTGGACATACTACATGCCCGCTGATCGATCGGCTCACAAGCGCCAGAAAGAAACACACCGCTGATCCAACGGCTCACAAACGCTCGAAGGAAACACACGATCCGTGTGCTTGTTCCTAATTGGGCATAAATACCCACGACCTCGTCCCCGGTTCGAGCCAACCCGTCGCCCTCCTCCACACGCCGCCGTCTCCACGCGCTGCTTCTCCTCCGCGCCGGCCTTTCCGATGCCCCTTTTGATCAACCCGGATGGCGATGTCCGGGACTGGCATCCGCCGGGCTGGCACTGGGAGAGGCTACCTTCCGGGGCGGGGACCTTGGTGAGGGATCCAGGTCGCATCGTCGATCCGGATCTTCTTTGGTGGTATTGGCCACGGAATGTGTTCAGAGCGCCGGCCCCCGAGGAGGTGGTACGTCGCCGTATTAGGGAGGAGGACGAGCACGTCCTTCGCTACATGCATTTGTTCAATAATCCAAGTAACAGGCGTTGGTCGCTACTTCAGAATCCTTATGACGCGAGCGAGTCTCTCATGGTTCCGGCTCTTTGGAAGCAGAGCGTCCGCGGCTCAGCTCCGCGCGGCTTAGGACCTGGTCGTAGTTAGTTTGAGTACCTATGTTGAGTACTGTGTGTGTTCTCATCTATGTTGAGTGTTGTCTGTGTGTGCCCACCTATGTTTTATTCATATGTTGTTCCTCTTTCTCCAGGCGTTTTGTTTCGTTCCGAAGTTGTTTTTGGAAACCCTAATATGGGGGGCGATAACACTTAGCAGATTGGCCGAAACTTGTTTTGCTTCGAAACCCTGATATATGTGGGGGGGGGGGGGGTCGATGAAGATGTAGATTACTTGTTGTATTTGTATACATTATACACATTGCATCAAGTAACCAAGGAGAAAAGTTGTCGGAGCTACCCCCTTTCGACACCCGTGGAAAGGGTAGACGACACCGTCGATTTCCGGTCAAATCTGGGGGCGTTTCGACGTAAGAGGGGGCTTCGGGGCGTCGGAACCAAACCAAAACCTAGGTGGTTTCATATGATATGTGTTAGAGTGTGGTGGGAGGTTTCAAGAGCCAACATGAGACTCCGAGGTGTGACCGGCTTCACACACCACACTTATCCCACACGAAGGTTCTGCTCATCTAAGTGGAGACTCCCATTTCGGGTGCAACAGACGGAATCATGTGAATACATGGGGCCAAACTGGGTTCCTGATGTTCATATGGCCTAACCTAACACAACCAAGGAGAAAAGTTGTCGGAGCTACCCCCTTTCGACACCCGTGGAAGGGGTAGACGACACCGTCGATTTCCGGTCAAATCTGGGGGCGTTTCGACGTAAGAGGGGGCTTCGGGGCGTCGGAACCAAACCAAAACCTAGGTGGTTTCATATGATATGTGTTAGAGTGTGGTGGGAGGTTTCAAGAGCCAACATGAGACTCCGAGGTGTGACCGGCTTCACACACCACACTTATCCCGCACGAAGGTTCTGCTCATCTAAGTGGAGACTCCCATTTCGGGTGCAACAGACGGAATCATGTGAATACATGGGGCCAAACTGGGTTCCTGATGTTCATATGGCCTAACCTAACACAACCAAGGAGAAAAGTTGTCGGAGCTACCCCCTTTCGGCACCCGTGGAAGGGGTAGACGACACCGTCGATTTCCGGTCAAATCTGGGGGCGTTTCGACGGAAGAGGGGGCTTCGGGGCGTCGGAACCAAACCAAAACCTAGGTGGTTTCATATGATATGTGTTAGAGTGTGGTGGGAGGTTTCAAGAGCCAACATGAGACTCCGAGGTGTGACCGGCTTCACACACCACACTTATCCCGCACGAAGGTTCTGCTCATCTAAGTGGAGACTCCCATTTCGGGTGCAACAGACGGAATCATGTGAATACATGGGGCCAAATTGGGTTCCGGATGTTCATATGGCCCACCCTAACACAACCAAGGAGAAAAGTCCCCGGAGCTACCCCCTCTCGATGCCCGTGGAAGGTGTAGACGACACGGCTGACTCCGGTCAACTGTGGGAGGGGTTTCGACGGAACCGGGGGCCGCGGATCGTCGGAATCACACCAAAAAACTAGGTGGGGCACTATCCTATGTGTTAGAGTGTGGTGGGAGGTTTTAAATATAATTAAAAATATATCTGAATTACCAAATTTATTTGAAGCATGTTAACTGAATTAAATATTACTTCGCCGATAGAGGAACTCGGCGAAGGAAGGGCCATCTCGGCGAAGTTTCACCTTGGCCGACTGTGGTACTCGGCGACGAGCGGACTCGGTGACGTTTTCGCGGTGACTTAGGCAAATTTGGTCCGGGCAGGTCAAAAAAAATCCCCAATCCCCCGCGCCCTTCCCCGTTCGTCCTCCTCGAGCCCATCCACGCCGCCGCCGCCGCTCCCCTTCACGCCGCCGCCGCAGCTCCCCTTCACGCCGCCGTCTTGCCCCGCATCCACCCCCTAACCCCCACACATCACCGCCCCCGCCGCGCCCAACCCACCCCAAACCCCCACACATCACCGCCGCCGCCCCTCCTTCTCTGCCGGCCGCGGCAATGTCGGGAGGCACCAGCTAGCCTCGCCGCCGCTCGACCTCCTCCGCTGCCACGCGCCTTGCGCCGTGCCCCGGTGCTTCCCTCTCTCCCAGCTCGTCTAGGTCGGCAGCAGCACCACGGGCAGCGCCCCTTCCTCAAGGAGCAGGTCTCCGCCCGCCCATCTCGTCCAGGTCGGCAGCAGCACCACAGGCAGCGCCCCTTCCTCCAGGAGCAGGTCTCCGCGCGCCCATCTCGTCCAGGTCAGCAGCAGCACCACGGCCAGCATCCTCCTCCAGCCACTGTAAGGTTTCTTCCGTTCTTCTTGTACCTTGCGAAATAGAGGTTACAAAAATGAGTAGAGGATTAGAGAGGTGGAGCTGTACCTTGCCGTGGGATTAGAGGGCATTGGAACATCAGGAGCGTCTCGTCTCTAGTTAGTTGTTAATTCTAGTTCTTCTCTGGTCAAGTACAGCGGCAGCTAGTTCTTCTCTAGGTGTTAGTTGTTAATTGTAGTTGTTTTTTATTTGTGCAGGACATGGATCGAATTTGTCCCAGGAGCGTCGTCGCAGGGTAGGATCTTGGTGTAGCGTCCCCTATAGGCTTTGCCGATCACGCTTCAAGGGTAAAGATATATTTCCTATCTTTCAATGTAGGTGTATTTATTTTGTAGCTCACCAAACTAGTCGCGTAACCCTAGGCGTCTCCCGTTCGGAAGGGTTATGGTTAATAAAGATGAAACTCTTTGTATATTTATGTGTACGCCTTGTCAAGGGTATTCATTATATACAAAGAGCTGTTTATATATATTTATGTATGCACCTTGTCCAGGGTATACATTTATATACAAACAGCTATGTTTTTGTAACCGTGGCCGTTTCGAATTGTCCACGTTTTTGGACAGCTCGAGTATGTGTAGCTTGTGTTCGTTTCCATGTTCTACTCCTATCTGAGACAGAATTTCGGTGGCGCCTTCCTGTTGTTCTCCGGATACACATTCTCTCGACATTTGTCGAGACGTGTATTTGGAGAGCAGCGGGGAGGTGCTGCCGAAATTCTTTCTTGGATAGGAGTAGGCATGGAAACGAACACAAGCTACACATACTCGGGTGGGATTAGGACTTATCTTTACCTAGTAGATATATAGGTGAGTGCATTCAACGTGTAAAATCTATAGTTTTGTAAATAATTGATTTGATGATTCATGAATCTCTTTGTTAAATAAAACACATTGTACATATGTCTGCATTAATCAGTGTGGATATGGAGGATCGTGGATGGATGTACAGCGGTCGACCTAGTGCGAGCCAGATCTCTTTGGAATGGATTAGTAAGACTGAAGAGTTCCTAGAGATTGCATTTGCTAAAGAGCATGGGGTAGCTGGAACTTGGTGCCCGTGCAGCCGTTGCAAAAACCAGCGAAATCAAACAAAGGACGACATGGGTTTTCACCTTAGCAAGTATGGGTTTATGCCAGGCTATCATCGTTGGACCTTGCATGGTGAGCGTGCACCTAGGAGAAAGAAGGTGGCGAGACAGCGCACCGAGGAGGCATCAACAGCTTTTGATACTGGGACTGATAGAATGCTAGATCAATTCGCTAATGCACGTGCACCTGAAATTCCAGCCGAAGATGCAGAGGGGGAGATGGACAAGAGCACGAAGGAGTTCTATGATACTTTGTTTGCCTCACAGAAAACCCTCCACGCCCATACAAGGGTTTCTCAACTTGATTCCATAAGTTGCCTAATGGCTGTCAAGTGTCAGTATAACGTATGCATTAATGCCTTTGATGCATTCCTGCATGTTATTGCCTCCTTTCTACCGGAGGGACACCTTCTGCCAAAGAACATGTACGAGTCAAAGAAAATCCTCGGTTCACTTAAGATGCCATATGAGCCGATAGATGCTTGTCCAAAGGGCTGCATGTTATTTAGAAAAGAACACATCGCTGAAAAATACTGTCTCAAGTGCAATTCCTCTAGGTATATTGAGGTCGACAACGGTGATGGTCAGAAGACACAGCTCAAAGTGGCCAAAAAGATCCTTCGGTATCTTCCATTCTTGCCAAGGATCCAACGGCTTTTTATGACCGAGGAATCTGCCCAACAAATGAGATGGCCGGTAGATGGGAAGCGGTATCGTCCTGAGAAGATGGTACATCCGTCTGATGGTGAGGCATGGAAGAAGTTCGTTGTTAAGCATCCCAAAGCGGGCTTAAACAGGAGTGTAGCAGTTGCCTTATCAACAGATGGGTTCAACCCATATGGTATGTCTGCTTGCACATATAGCTGTTGGCCGATGTTTGTCATTCCGATGAATCTCCCCCCTGGCGTGTGCATGCAACGACAAAACATGTTCTTGTCGCTGATAATTCCAGGGCCTGAATATCCGGGGAAGAACATGAGTGTGTACATGGAGCCACTGGTGGATGATTTGTATCTTGCCTGGGAAGAAGGGGTACGGACGTACGACGCCGTAGCAAAGAAACATTTCACTATGTACGTTTGGTACCACACATCCCTGCATGACTTACCGGCACGTGCGATATTCTGCGGATGGTGTACGCACGGTAAGTGGCCTTGCCCAGTGTGTATGCAGGCTATGACTTTCGTTTGGCTGACGAAGGGTGGCAAGTATTCCTGTTTTGATAAGCATCGGCAGTTCCTTAGACCTGGTCATAGATTCAAGAGAGACGCAAAGAAGTTCCTGAAAGGTGTAGTTGTCGATGCTCATGTACCAGTTCCTGAAATAGATGGTGTCGCCATTAAGGCTCAGCTAGATGCTCTTGTGCCCAATGCAGATGGGACTGGCTTTGTGGGTTATGGAGACACACACCAATGGACACACATTCCATGCTTCTGGAAGCTCCCATACTTTCAGGATCTTCTCCTTCCTCATAACATTGATGTAATGCACACTGAAAAGAATATCGCCGAGGCCCTTTGGTCCACACTAATGGACCTCGAGAAGTCAAAGGATAACGTCAAGGCTAGAGTCGATCAGGAGAAGCTATGTGATAGACCACATATGAATATGGACCCTCCCAGCACAGTCCGAAGAGGATGGTATAAGCCAAAGGCCCGTTTCACCCCAAGAAGGGCCCAAAGGAAAGAAATTCTCCAGTGGGTCCTGGACTACCTATTCTTCCCTGATGGGTACGCAGCTAATATAATGAGGGGAGTGAATTTGTCTGGGCTGCGGATAGGTGGGCTCAAGAGTCATGACTATCACGTATGGATCGAGCGGATAATGCCGGTCATGTTTCGAGGCTATATCGATGAGGAAATTTGGCTAGTCTTGGCAAAGTTGAGCTATTTCTTCCGCCAGCTTTGTGCTAAAGAATTAGATGTCGCCATGGTAAAAGAGTTGGAGGCACAGACACCTGAGTTGCTCTGCGAGCTAGAGGCTATCTTTCCACCAGGCATGTTTAATCCCATGCAACATTTGTTGTTGCATCTCCCGACCGAGGCAAGATTGGGGGGGCCTGTGCAGACCCGTTGGATGTTTGCAACTGAGAGAGAGCAGAAGGTCCTTCGAAAGAAAAGCACGAACAAATGCAAAATCGAAGCATCCATAGCTGAGGCAACACTAAACGAGGAGGTGTCAAACTTCACCACGAAGTTCTATAGTGACGCTATTACCACTGTTCATAATCCAGTGCCTCGTTTGAATATCGCCAACCCGGAAGATCTGCCCGAACTTAGCATTTTCATCGGGGCCGGTGGCAAATCAAGTGGCCACAAGAAGAGGAAATTATCATATGATGAGTGGACGAGCATTACATCTTATGTCTTGAAGAACACGACGGAAGTACAACCCTACATTGAGTAAGTGCTCAGTGTATTGTTCGTCACACTTTCATTTCCTAGTTTGTGGACTAACTCGGTTTCTTGATCGTTGCCATTCATAGCTTATTTGAGAAAGAAACCTGGAAACATCGAAGACCCCTTACCGACAATGACAAGTTGGTCCTTTTTAAAAAGGGGGGTGAAGGAGCCGGCGGTTTCATTCCATGGTTCAAAGCTAAAGTATTTCTCCATTTTACACGTTGATTTTAGTGCAAGACGTTTCGTCAACACTAATATATCATAAATATTCCTATTGCACTTGTAGGGAATTTCCGACCCGGAAATGATGCCCGAGTTGAAGAAACTTACCTCATGCACCTATGCCGTCAAGACCTATAATTCTTACGACGTCAATGGGTTCCGCTTCCATACTCAAGAATACGAAAACACTCGGCCAAACCGGAAAACAACAAATACCGGGGTCTTATGCCAAGGCCGAGACGGCCTTGATTACTATGGAATACTGAAGGAAATAATTGAACTGGATTGTGATTTTGGCAAAAAGAAGAACCCTGTTGTCTTCAAATGCCATTGGTTCAATCCAAGAAGAGTGAGACGAAGACCTGAAATTGGGTTGGTCGAAATTGAGCGAGAATCCGTCTATGCGGGAGATGATGTCTATATCCTAGCACACCAAGCCACCCAAGTTTTTTATCTCCCGTACCCATGTAAAACTGTGAAACGTCTACTTGGGTGGGATGTAGTGATCTCGGTGCCACCGCGTAATAAACCACCTACCCCTAACGATGACGACTACCACCACCGCATAAACACAAACACGTACGAGGGGGATTTTTATCAAGAAGATGGGCTGCCTGGCCAATTGAACATCATCTTGCCTACAATAGATGAGATGGAAGAAGACGACGACAATGGCATTGGAGTCGACGACGGGCAAGAGGACGGTGAGCCAATTGTCAACCGGAGGGACGTGGAGCTTCTTGAACGGATGCACCTATCCGATGTAGAGGAGCCAAGCGGTCCACCTCCAGGCTACGTAGAAGATTGGTGGTACAATAACCGTGATAGCGATGATGATGATGATGCTGGTCCAAGTTATGATCCAAACAATGTAGACAATGGCTTCTGAAGCTTTGTATTCGTCAATTTAGAATTTCTGTTTGTATGAACCATTTGGATGCCACTTTTGAACTTGTAATATTTGTGATGTAATATTTTATATAAACCATTTAGAACCCGTATGGGCAGGGAATTCACGTGGGTCGGCCCTAAGTGGAGACGCTTACCTGCAGGCGTCCTTGGCATTCTTATCAAGAGGTTTTACCCTGGCTTGGTTGACCTAAAGAAGGATGGAATCGCCACTGGTCAAAAGGTGCCCGCTTGGTCTTGGGACCACTACATGATGGTGCCTGACACCACCTTCGGCCACCTCGGCATGCGGATGATCACTGAATTCTGGGTAAGTAATTTTTAGAACTTTACTACTTAATACCAATAGTTTGGACTTCATCGTGTTAATTCCTTTATCCTATGCTCAATGATTGTAGGATTACTTCTCACTCGTCGAAGGTGAAGGAAAGGTAGAGGCGGCTCAAAAGGTGCTCATTAAAATGGCGAAGAAGCTCATCCCCCAGCAGCTTTACGAGGCGCGTGTTGGCTGTGTTATCAAGTTCTATGCAGAGCAGATGAAGAGGGTGATCAACAAAGAGATGGCCAGGCCTATACACATGTCGAGAGCCCAGTACATGAAGGTAGCCACATATATTTTTCTATTATTCTCCACATGACTGATGAATACTTGTACTCATGGATCTTTCTTGTGTTAAATAGGTGATTCCTGATTGGCTAGCCGCCCATAAGCCTTGCTACAAGAAGATTGTAGATAAGTGGGTGTTAGATGCGTTCAAGGCGCAACACAAGGAGGCATCGGACCGGCGGAAGATGATAGGCCTGAACGGAGTCCACCGTCAAGGCCCCCTCACACTCGAAGGCTTAATTAAACACAAGGTAAGATATTATTTTTGTTCTTTTCATACAAATTTTTATATACGTGCTATTCTTATTATTTTTGTTTTGACCTCAATTGTATGTTTCCTTTTGATGTCAATTCATTGTAGGAGGCAAAGACGGGCCGGAAATTGACTAAGATGCAAGTATTTGTTGAGACCCGGAGGCCAAAGGAACTGGATCCGGCTAAACCCTTGGAAGACCAATGGATCACCGACACCGCGGGGAAACAGACGACCAACTACTGCTCCAAGTTCAAGGAGATCTACGGTGAGACGTCCGATCCTTTGACCGCTCCTTTCGACCCCAAGGTTGCTATGTACGCGGGACAAGGTCGGCTGAATGGCCGGCCTTATATTGGCGGTGCTTCCTTCGATAGTTCGGCCGTTCCATCACTTGCCGAGATGCGTGCTTGCCGTACGAGCTCAGCGCCCGAGATCGAGCGTCGTCCAAGGGTCGGACTTGGAGCATTAGCTGCAATGAAGGTATGTATGTCGTTTTTAAACCATCTTTTCCACTACTCTACATGTTTTCATTGCCGAGATGCATTCTTTTACATGGTTGCAAACTCGTAGGCTGAAGTTGTCAATAGTAAGAGGATCGCGGCGGACGCAACGGTGCGGGTGCAGGCAGCAGAAGAGAAGATGGTGCAACTGCAGACATTCCTCCAAGCGATTGTGGCGGTAATTGCTTCAACTTTTTCTTCAACTAAGCCATGTTCTTGACTTTGCAAACTTAAACTCGTCTTCGGTATGCAGAGGTTGCCCGCGGATCCATCGCTTCCTCCTTTACCTCCTATTCCTCCACTACTAGCCCCAATTCTGTTGGTAAGTTGTCTTGATACTAGCTAGGCAACCATGCATTCATCTTTTTTTGCTTACTCGTCTAATGCGAATCTTCATAGGACAATCGATCGGCTGGATCCCACACTCCCGCGGATGGTGAAGGAGGAGGGAATGGTGGAGACATAGGGAATGGTGTAGACGGAGGAGCAAGCGCATCGTCGGCGCCATCGACCTCCAACAGGCCTGAGTGACTCTAGGTTAGTTCTCATTCTTATACTCACATGTCAATAACCATAAATCTGGTTTGCTCTTCCAACTCATGCTTATTCTTCTCAAACTCTTAGGATTGCATCGACGACTTCTTAGGCTCCATGGACTACATACAAACAGGAAGCTTCGTCGTTATCCGGCATGATGTATTTTGCAAACTTGGTGTAAACATGACGTACTTGTCACTTGATGTTTGTAATATGGACATTTGACGTGTATGTTTGAGCTTTTGTGCTATTTGTGACCTTATTTGCTTCTATGTGTGCTATCACTGCTGGAGTATATCATATCTGAAAATATATACATATATTATGTTTTGAAATGCAGGGATTTAAAAAAAACAGGAAAATTGTGGAAAATTGCGGCCTCTTCACCGAGTGGGGCACTAGGCAAAGACGCCTTCGCCGAGTCTGGCACTCGGCGAAGAGGTGCTCCAGGTGCCAAATGGTCACCTGGGAACTAGCTTCGCCGAGAAGGTAAACTTTGCCGAGTGCTGCACTCGGCGAAGAGTTACTCCAGGGGACCATTTGGCACGATGTTTGCCGAGATGGTTGGCACTCGGCGAAGAATCCACCCGGCGACGCCGCTGCTCGGCGAAGCCCGGCACTCGGCGAAGAAATAGCCCGGCGAACGGCTCTGGAGGCACTCGGCGAAGCCTGGCACTCGGCGACGAAATATCCCGGCGAAAGTCCCAGGAGGCACTCGGCGAAGCAGCCACTAGGCGAAGACCTTTGCCGAGCACCGGCTTTGTGGACACGTGGTTGGTTGCTGTTTGCTCCATCGTCGCCTAGTGTCGCGTTGGCACACTCGGCGAAGGTCTGACACACGTCTGACGCACATCTGACAATGGGCGGATCTGATTTCCTTTTCTTCGCCGAGTGAGGAGAAAAGGCACTAGGCGAAGCCTTTGCCGAGTATCCCGAGAAAAAACACTCGGCGAAGAGGCGTCGCCGAGGGGAATGCCGCCGAGTGTATGTCGCCGAGTTCCCCTCTCGGCGAAGGCTTCGCCGAGGTGGTTTCCAGCCTTCGCCGTGTCTTTTGCCCACTCGGCGTAGTTTAATTTTCCCGTAGTGAAGTGTTTAGCCCAAAATACAGTAGCTTTTATGTATGAAGAATCGTTTGACCAATTTATATAATAGATCAATTGGAGCCCATGCAAGTTGGGGGACAAGATTTTTGCTAAAAGGATGAACCAAACGAGATTGTTGCTCTGGGCCGAAATATTTTACGGTTCAGACTAAAATTCCTGTTTCGTGCCATGAAATGAGAAATAAAATTGGCCCTAAGTTGTTTGTTTTTCTCGCCCGTTTCAATGCCAGGCACGTTTACTAGTTTATCATAAAAACTTTATTAAACACCTACAAGACGCCGTGGCAGCTTGATGCCAGTAACTCAAACTGGCGAGATGCGACGCATACAACGGCATGTAGTTCGCTTGCTACATGATCGGGGTCCAGTCAATGACTTGCAAGTGTTCAAGCCCAAAATACAGTTGCTTTTATGTATGAAGAATCGTTTGACCAATTTACATAATAGATCAATTGAAGCCCATGCAAGTTGGGGGACAAGATTTTTGCTAAAACAATGAACCAAACGAGATTTTTTCTCTAGGCCGAAATAATTTACGGTTCAGACTAAAATTCCGGTTTCGTGCCATGAAATGTGAAACAAAATTGGCCCTAAGTTGTTTGTTTTTCTCGCCCGTTTCAACGCCGGGCATGTTTACTAGTATATCATTAAAACTTTATTACATACCTACAAGACGCCGTGGCAGTTTGATGCCAGTAACTCAAACTGGCGAGATGCGACGCATACAACAGCATGGAGTTCGCTTTGCTACATGATCGGGGTCCAGTCAATGACTTGCAAGTGTTGAAGCCCAAAATACAGTAGCTTTTACGTCTGAAGAATCGTTTGACCAATTTATATAATAGATCAATTGGAGCCCATCCAAGTTGGGGGACAAGATTTTTGCTAAAAGGACGAACAAAACAAGGCCGAAATATTTTACGGTTCAGACTAAAATGCCGATTTCATGCCATGAAATGGGAAACCAAATTGGCCCTAAGTTGGTTGTTTTTCTCGCCCATTTCAGCGCCGGGCATGTTTAGTAGTATATCATAAAAACTTTATTACATGCCTAGAAGACCCCGTGGCAGTTTGATGCCAGTAATGCAAACTGGCGAGATGCGACGCATACAACGGCATGGAGTTCGCTTTGATACGTGATCGGGGTCTGGTAAATGACTTGCAAGTGTTCAAGCCCAACATACAGTAGCTTTTATGGCTGAAGAATCGTTTGAACAATTTATATAATAAATCAATTCGAGCCCATGCAAGTTGGCGGAGGAGATTTTAATTTGCTGACAGGATGAACCAAACGAGATTTTTGCTCCGGGCCGAAATATTTTACGGTTCGGACCCTGTTTAGTGCCATGAAATGACAAATAAAATTTCCCCTAAGTTGTTTGTTTCTCTCGACAGTTTCAACGCCGGCCATGTTTACTAGTATATCATAAAAACAATGTTACATGCCTAGAAGACACCGTGGCAGTTTCATGCCAGTAAGTTAAACTGGCGAGATGCGAGGCATACAACAGCATGGAGTTCGCTTTGCTACATGATCAGGGTCCAGTCAAAGACTTGCAAGTGTTCAAGCCCAAAATACAGTAGCTTTTATGTATGAAGAATCGTTTGACCAATTTATATAATAGATCAATTGGAGCCCATGCAAGTTGGGGGACAAATTTTTTGCTAAAAGGATGAACCAAACGATATTTTTGCTCTGGGCCGAAAGATTTTACGGTTCAGACTAAAATTCCGGTTTCGTGCCATGAAATGAGAAACAAAATTGGCCCTAAGTTGTTAGTTTTTCTCGACTGTTTCAATGCCGGACACTTTACTAGTATATCATAAAAACTTTATTAAATACCGACAAGACGCCATGGAAGCTTGATACCAGTAACTCAAACTGGCGAGATGCGACGCATACAACGGCATGGAGTTCGCTTTGCTACGTGATCAGGGTCCAATTGATGACTTGCAAGTGTTGAAGCCCAAAATACAATTGCTTTTATGTCTGAAGAATTGTTTGACCAAATTATATAATAGATCAATTGGAGCGTAGCTGGCAAGACCTTGATACTTCACTGGATTCAGGAGGTCGTCTCGATCGTGCATACGTTGGTGGTCCTGCCGTGATTCCGGTGTATCTTTCATTTTCCCATACACGCCCAAGAAGCTTAACAGGTTCACGCACAAATTTTTCGTCACGTGCACCACGTCGATTGCAGAGCGAAACTCTAGGATTTTCCAATAGGGTAACTCCCAAAATATAGAGCACTTCTTCCACATGGGTACGTGTCCATCAGCGTCATTCGGAATAGACAGACTACCAGGACACTTTCCAAAGATTACTTTTAAATTCTTGACTATGTCATATATAACATCACCATGAGGTAATTTAGGATTCGTCAGGTGATCTGCCTCACCTTTGAAATGCTTGCCTTTCTTTCTTACGATATGCTGTTTTGTAAGAAATCGACGATGTCACAGGTACACATTCTTGTTTCCCAAATGTATACTTTCAGTCTCACCTAAACAATACGTGCATGCATTCTATCCCTTGTTTGACTGTCCTGAAATGTTAGTAAGAGCAGGCCAATCATTGATGGTTATAAACAGTAACGCTCGTAGGTCAAATTCCTTTTGTTCGTGCTCATTCCACACAGCTACACCTTCATCACGCCACAACTGTAAAAGTTCTTCAACCAATGGCCTCAGGTACACATCAATATCGTTGCCGGGTTGCTTCGGGCCTTGGATGAGCACTGGCATCATAATGAACTTCCGCTTCATGCACAACCAAGGAGGAAGGTTATAGATACACAGAGTCACAGGCCAGGTGCTATGACTGGAGCTCTGCTCCCCGGAAGGATTAAAGCCATCTGTACTTAGACCAAATCTTAAGTTACTTGCGTCAGCTGCAAATTCCGGGAACTCCCTGTCGATTTTTCTCCACTGCGACCCATCAGCGGGGTGTCTCAGCATCAGCTCTTTCTTACGGTCTTCTTTGTGCCATCGTAACAACTTTGCATGCTCTTTGTTTTGAAACAAACGTTTCAACCGTGGTATTATAGGAGCATACCACATCACCTTGGCAGGAACCCTCTTCCTGGGGCACGGCTCACCCTCAACATCACCAGTGTCATCCCGCCTTATCTTATACCGCAATGCACCACATACCGGGCATGCATTCAAATTCTCGTACTCCTCACCGCGGTAGAGGATGCAGTCATTGATGCATGCATGTATCTTCTGCACCTCTAATCCTAGAGGGCAGACAACCTTCTTTGCTTCGTACGTACTGGGGGGGTAATATGTTATCCCTTGGAAGCATCTTCTTTATTATTTTCAGCAATTTTTCAAATCCCTTGTCAGATGTACCATTCTCTGCCTTCCATTGCACCAATTCCAGTGTGGTACCAAGCTTTTTCTGGCCATCTTCGCAAGTTGGGTACAACAACTTTTTTGTGATCCTCTAACATGCTCTCCAACTTCAACCTCTCGTTTTCACTTCCACTGTTTATCTGTGCATCAAGAATGGCCCGACCAAAATCATCATCGTGCTCATCAACAATGGGCTCATCAACAATGGGCTCTTCTTCAGCTTTGTCTTCCCCCATTGTAGTATCACCGTCTTCGGTGAACGAAGGATAGTTGTCATTATCCTCTTTGTCGTGTCTTGGATCACGGACACCGGGAGTAAAGGATACCCCCTTTTTAGGTTTGGTATGGGGCGCGAAGGAGGCTGAGGAACGTCTTCTACCCGGGGACTTCGTCAACACTCGAGATCTACGTGCTAGCAAGCATCACAGGGACACAAGGAGTTTACCCAGGTTCAGGCCGCCCGGAGGCTAACAGCCCTACTCCTGCATGTCTGGATTGAGAGGTATATCATGGTGTAACTTTACAATGGAGGTGGCGGGTAAGGACCCGGGAGGTGTCGGCTAGAGGTTGAAGACGAGCAGATCCTGACCCGGAGGAGATCACCTCTCGCCTGAGCTAAACCTTCTACTCGTATGCTACCTAGCCTAGCCTCCAACTCGTTCGTGTTCTTCCTCTTTCTTCCCCATGGGTGCCTCGGCCCTCCTTTTATAGGCTAAGGGGATACCACAGGTGCACCCTTCGGGGCCGGAGGGGTTTTGGCGGGAAAACCCCTCCGGGTTCTTCTTTGGAGGCGACGTGGCCTCCTCTCGTCCAAGTATTCTTCTCAGAGGGGGCAGGTGAGTCCACCCACCTTTCGCAGGGGGAGCGGGCAGGGGCTGACAGCTTTTCCGCCTCCGCCCTCCTTTGGCGCCTCCATCTTCTTGGCGTCCAAATCTTCTAGGAGCTTCCAGCCGGAGCTGGCAAGCTTATCTCCTTAGCGTTCTGGACGTTGGCTCCCGGGACTGAGCCTGGCCTCCTGCCGGGCATCGGGGTCCCCGGGAACTTAATGCTTGCTTCCGGGTCGAGGGGGCCCCGGAGGGTCCCCGAGTCTTTCGCCTTGGTTGTTGATGTTGCATGCGCCACGATGCCGCAGGGCAGATGGGGGGCCCATCTACCGGTCTTGTGCCTTGGCCTTGAGTGTATCCTTGGTGGGCCCACGTGCAATGGACCCACTTTGACCGCATCAGGGGAACCCCATGTTCCACTATTGCGACAGTAGCCCCCGGGCATAGTCCCGGTGGCCTTGCCATTCTGCCGCCGGGGCTATGACCAAAAAGAGTCAAAGTGGGTCCCCGGCGTCAGGTCTTGAACGTCTTGCCCGCCAGGTGGCGAGGTCCTGGAGTTATCCATCCGGTGGAGTAATTGCGCCAATCTCCTCGATTCTCGGAAACGGAGAATACGGGGCGACGGCCGCTGAAGTCGCATCCGAGCCTTTTTAAAGGCAGGGATACCCCTCAGGATCTCCATCTATCTTCATTCCCATCTCAACCTCCACCTTGCTCGGAGTCATACACGTCGATGGCGGGGGCTAAGAGAGGAGCTGGTCGCCCGCGTTCATCCTCGGCCGGGGCGGAGGTGGCGTCCGGCAGTCGCGGAGGAACTGCCTCCCGAGGTCGAGCGAGGCGCGGTCGCGGCGGAGGCCGCGGTCGTGGAAGCCGAGGTCGTGGGGGCCGCGGAGCGGGAGTTTCTCCGACCCCCTCCGCGCGGAGGACGACCCACACTAGCTTCCCTCCGTTCGAGTTCGTCGTGGATCTGGACAGAAGGTTGCGCAGCAGGCTTCCTCCGCCGGACTCCTTCGCGGCGGCGGTGGACACGGACGACGACCGGCCCACCGGCTATTGGCTGCAGGTGGAGGGCTGTCCCAACGGCCCCTCCTGGGTCGAAGCAGAGTACACCGTTGACGGCTCCATGCTCCTGGGGAAGGGGTGGAAGGCGTTCGCACGCTCCCGCCACCTTACCCGGGGGCAGTACCTGTCGTTCGAGTACGACGGGGACGAGACGCTCTCCGTGAAGATCTTCCGCGCCGACGGAGGGTGTGAGGACTGCTGTACGGAGAGCGACAGCAGCAGTCGCGGTAGCTGCTACAACGAGGAGGATGATGACGAAGATGAAGAGGACTCTCTCAGCATCAAGGCCGAGAGGAGCCCGCTTCCCTGAAGGCGCGGGGACGTCGCCATAGCAGCGCCCTCCCCCGAAGATGTCCTTCACCTCCTTCTTGGCGGCCTCGTCGACGTACTTCTGGAAGTAGCGCCTTCCGGGGTATGGGGAGGCCTCTCGCTCGTGTAGGAGCCAACTTTCCTTGTAAACAGTAGGCCCCAGTTGTAGATCTTTTGGGATGACGAGGAGCTTGTACCCCTGCTGTCGCTTGGCCTTCAAAGTGAATAGATGTGAACGTGAACGGGTTTCCGCAAAACTCGCTCCTGATCACGGCACCATCCGAACCGTCGGAGGGGCTGGTGGGGGTCAGAGGGCCTATAAAAAGGCTCTCTAGCCCCCAGCCCCTTGGCAACCTTCAGTCTTGCTCCCTCTTGCTCCTTGCTCTCCCTTCCCCTTCACGAACCACAGGGCCATGTCGGGGGAGGTAGGAATGTCCTTTTCAGGGACGTCGACGGCGGCGTCCGTGAACCGGGGCGCAGCGGAGGCACCCAGAGAGACTGGGGCCCGTGCCGCTGGCGGGGAGGATGAGGCGATGTCGCGCCTGGCCATGGCCATGGGCGTCTCGCGTCTGGCGACGATCTCGGGCCCCGCGGCCCAGGAGGAGGCTCGGGTGCGTGCGCTTCGCAGGGCTCAGCTTCTGGCAGCCTTGAAGGAGAAGACCACAGGGATCCCGGAGGCATCCCAGCTCTGGGAGGAGTTCGACGCCATCGAACAGGTCAGCGTTACGCTTCTCTCGGCCCCTCGCTCCCCTTGGGCCTGGTCTAGATCCTGACCGATTTTGTCCCCTGCCGCAGGCGGACGACGACGCCATGAGCGAGGTGGCGGCCGAGGTGGTCTCCTTGTTCCAGTGCCTTGCGCCCGGACGCGCCAGGCAGCCAGGAGACGCCTGAAAAGATCCTTCCGGGTTCTCCCCCTCCTCCCAGGCGTCCCCGGGGATTGGGAGGTCCCCCATTAGGCGTAAACAAAGGCAAGGGCGCACAGCAAGGAGCGCTAGCTCCAAGCTGGCCTTAGTAGCACAACATCTAGTAACTGTTCAACTGAATGTAAACTTGAAAATGTAACTCAGAATGTAAATTCAGATGCGTGCAACCCTAGACTCAACTCTCGGGGTCATTTCCCAAATCTCCCTTTGCACTAACGCGCCGTCTGGTTTTCAGAGGAGGCCGCTTAGGTGCAAGGCACTCTACCTCTGCACGATAGATGTACCCCCTAAGTCAGACTATACCTTCCGGGAGTCCTTCGCCACTGTCCGCGGGTACTAGGCCAGAGGGAAACGGACCGTTCTCCGGGGTGGTCGCATACCCCCGCAAAGTCTCTCATCGACCGTCAAGCATGGGCGGGTTGACGGTATATTGACTCCGAGCGAGATGTTATGCCTAAATGCAGGATGCTGATGCAAGAACTTAGCTGTTTTCTTGCCGTGCTTCCAGCCCATCCTGTCCTTCCCGGGTGTCGAACTCCTTTTCTGTCGTCCTGCCGTCCAATCCTGCCCCGGGAAGGAGCTGCACACAGCACACTTTCAGTAGAAAAAGAAAGGACCCTCTTTCCTATCATGCTAGCGTGTTATCCGAAGCAAACCGCAAGCACAGTTGGCAGTACATTTCTGTGGTGAGGTGCGTTTCACCACAGCACTGCCCGTTTCCCCCTCTCTGCGGCAGTACGGCATGATCGGGCGGCGGTGCCTAGCCTACGAGGACACTCGCGGCACTTCTACCCATCTGCCACCGGTACACACCAGCCCCCTGCTTACGGGTTGCTGAGGATAACACACTTCCATGTAAGGATTGAGGCTCACGGGAATTGAAATAACTTATCTTTTATTCTCCTGGCGACGATTCTTTCACCCTATTACAGAACACTAGCCCCTCAGGCGTGCTTTAACGGATCCGACGTTTGCGATTCATGTTTGTAATCAGGGGTAGAATTTCCGAAGATTCTCGATGTTCCAGGCGTTGCCTTCCGGCCGGCCTTGCTCGTCTTCCAGGTACACCATTCCGGGTTTTAGGGTATGTGTCACCCGGAAGGGTCCTTCCCACTTCGATGACATTTTGTTCAGGCCTTCCAGGTTTTGCCTCTTGCGGAGTACCATGTCCCCGGGTTGCAGCTCCCGCGAGCGCACATGACGACTATGGTATCGGCGGAGTCCTTGCTGGTACCGAGCTGACCGCAAGGAGGCCCGGCACCTTTTTTCCTCCAGTAGGTTAACGTCGTCGATCCTCCGCTCTTCTTGTGTGTTCTCATCGTATGCGAGCACCCGGGGTGATCCGTACTTGAGCTCTGATGGCAGGACAGCTTCGGCTCCATAGACGAGGAAGAAGGGTGTCTCTCCCGTAGCTCTGCTTGGTGTTGTTCTGAGTGACCACAGTACGCTTGGCAGGTGCTCAATCCAGTTTTTTCCTTTGTTTTCCAGCTTGTCGAAGGCTTTGGTATTCAATCCCTTGAGAACTTCTGCATTTGCTCGCTCCACTTGCCCGTTGCTTCTTGGGTAGGACACCGAGGCAAAACACACCTTGGTGCCCATTTCTTCGCAGAAGTTGAGGAAGGCTTTGCTTGTGAACTGAGTGCCGTTGTCGGTGATGATTCTGTTTGGTACTCCGAACCGGTAGATGATCCCCTCGATGAACTTGATGGCGGCCTGGGCCATCTGGCGTGGAACTGGCATCACTTCCACCCATTTTGTGAACTTGTCGATTGCCACGAACAGGTACTCGTGACCTCCCACAGACTTTGGTATCTTGCCGATGATGTCCAGCCCCCAGACCGCGAACGGCTAGGAGATTGGTATGGGCTGCAACGCTTGTGCTGGCTGGTGCGTGTTCTTGGCGTAGTACTGGCAGGCTTCGCAGGTCTTGACCAACTGCTCCGCGTCATGAAGTACCGCAGGCCAATAGAATCCTTGGCGGAAAACCTTCCCCGCCAAAGATCTTGACGCCACGTGACTTGAGCATGTCCCCTCGTGTATGTCCTTTAGTAGTTCTCGGCCTTGTTCTTGCGATATGCATCGCAGCTTGACTCCGTTCTCGTGCCGCCGGTAGAGCTCGCCGTCGATCAGGACATAGAGCTTTGCCCGGCGGGCCACGCGCTCGGCCTCGTGGTCGTCCTCCGGAAGGATGTGCCCCACCATGTACTTGACGATGTCCAGTGCCCAAGGTGGGTGTGTCCGCTCCACCAGCAGTACCTCCTGGCCAGAAGGAAGCGGAGCTTCTTCGGCTGTAGGCACTACCGGGTCTTTGTCTTCCGGGCTGGCTACCCGTGTTGTTGGAGTAGAAGGGTTGCCAGCCTCCTTTGCTGGTGCAGAACTTGGTTTCAGCCTCTCGGGAGAGACTGAGGGTTTCTTGAGTACCTCGATGTAGATCCCGGGAGGTACCGGTTCTCGCTTGGACGCTAGTTGCGATAGCTCATCCGCCGATGTGTTTTCCTCCCGCGGCACGTAAGCAGCTCTGAAGCTACTGAAGCGCCGCTGAAGTTTCCACACTTCTTCGACGTACGGCGCCATCTGAGGACAGGCGTACTCCTTGTTGACTTGCTTGATGACCAGCTGAGAGTCACCCTTGGCGACGACCTTGCCGATGCCGAGGCCGATGGCAGCACGAAGTCCCGCGAGCAGACCTTCGTACTCCATCGTGTTGTTGGAGATGTTTCCTTGGTAGTGCATTTGGATGGCGTACTTGAATCGCTCACCGGTTGGTGACGTGAGGACGACCCCGGCACCTCCTTGCCCCTTGGAGTAAGAGCCGTCGAAATGTACGGTCCAGGTGTCGGGATCTTCCTTCCCCGGGAAGCTTGTTTCCTCTTCCGGGTTGTCGATCGCCGTCTCGGTCCACTCGGCCGTGAAGTCGGCCAGTGCTTGGCTCTTGATGTTGTCCGTGTGCTCGAACTTGAGCCCGAAACCCTGGAGTTCCATGGCCCACGCCGAGATGCGTCCAGTGGCCAGCGGGTTCTCCAGAGGACTCCTTAGGTTGTACTTCGACACCACCGTGATTGGGTGCCCCTCGAAGTACGGCCTCATTTTGCGAGAGGCGACGAGGATCGCCAGCAGCAGCTTCTGCATCATGGGATATCGCTCCCGGGCGTCGCGCAGCACTGAGCTGACGAAGTAGACAGGATGCTGCACCTTGCGGGTTGCCGATCCTTTGGCGGGTTCGACGTCTTCCGTGTCTTCGACGCTTTGGGGTGTTGTTGAAGTAGCCCCCGGCTGCGTCGCTTTGAAACATGTTCCTTCGACTCCAACGCGTGGCTCGATGTCGACGGAGGGGCGGGGTGCTGGGATCCTCGAACCCCTGAACACCCGGCCGCCCCTTCTTGCATGACTGTCCCGGGAACGGGTCCCCGGAACGCTTGCCCTTGCTTGACTTCTTCGGAGATGCGTCGCGTTCGGCCACCAGCACGGCGCTGATCACTTGGTTGGTGGCGGCGATGTATAGCAGCAGAGGCTCCTTCTCCATTGGGGCAACGAGGATGGGAGGTGAGGCGAGGTAGCTCTTGAGCGACTGGAAAGCTTCCTCAGCCTCGGGGCTCCACTCCACGGACCCGACTTCTTGAGCAACTTGAAGAACGGCAAAGCCCGCTCTCCAAGCCTTGAGATGAAGCGTCCTAGTGCGGTGATGCACCCGTTGAGGCGCTGCACGTCCTTGACTCGCCGGGGCGCTTCCATTCGTTCGATGGCCTTGATCTTGTTGGGGTTCGCCTCAATCCCCCGGTGGGAGATCAGGAAACCCAACAGCTTGCCGGAGGGGACCCCGAACACGCATTTGTCGGGGTTGAGCTTGAAGTTGACCCGGCGGAGGTTGTCGAAGGTCTCGTGTAGGTCCTGGACGAGGGAGTCCTGGAACCTGGTCTTGACCACGATGTCGTCGATGTAGGCTTCAACGTTGCGGCCCAGCTGGGCCCCAAGGCACGCTTGCATTGCGCGTTGGAAGGTTGCGCCGGCGTTCCGGAGGCCGAAAGGCATCCGGGTGTAGCAGTAGCAGCCCTTGGGGGTGATGAAGGCCGTCTTCTCCTGGTCCTCAACCGCCATCAGGATCTGGTGGTACCCGGAGAAGGCGTCCAGGAAACACAGCGACTCGCAACCGGCTGTGGAGTCCACGATCTGGTCGATGCGCGGCAGAGGGAACGGGTCCTTCGGGCAGGCCTTGTTCAGGTCTGTGAAGTCGACGCAGAGTCGCAGCTTGGAGGAATTTGGTTTCGGCACCACCACTGGGTTGGCCACCCAGGTGGGGTGAGGCACCACCTTGATGACGCCGGCTTCCAGCAGCTTGTCGGTCTCGGAGATGATGAACTCCAACTTTTCCTTGCTCTGCTTTCGTAGAACCTGCTTCACGGGGCGGGCGTCCGTGTTTACCGCCAGTTTGTGCTCGATCACCTCCCTTGGAACACCAGGTAAACCTGACGCTTCCCATGCGAAGACGTCAGAGTTTTCCCGAAGGAAGGCGACGAGCGCGCTTTCCTATTTGTCGGTAAGGTGGGCACCAATGGTGATGGCGCGGGAGCCGTCACTCGTGAGTGCCACCTTCTTGGTCATCTGCATGTCGCCGCGGAATGGCGCCTCTTGGAGGCCGCTGCCGCCGAACCCCCGAGGCTTGCCCCGCCTCTGGGAGCAGCGTCGGCACCAGCGTCTTGCATGTCTTGCCGGGCGTCCACCGTTGCGGCCACCATCTGGTTCAGTCGTTGAACGCAGTAGATGGCGTCGTCGACGTCGGCCTTGACCCTGATCACACCCCAGGCCGCCGGAATCTTCATCATGTTGTAGGCGAAGTGAGAGACGGCCATGAACTTGGCCAGAGCGGGTCGACCAAGTATGCCGTTGTAGGGGAGCGGCGTGTCGGCGATGTCGAAGACGATTTCCTCGGTGCGGAAGTTCTCGGGGCCACCAAACGTGACCGGGAGAGAGATCTTCCCCAGAGGGCGCGTGATGTTCCCGTTCACGCCTTGGAACACGCCGGTGTCTTGCAGGCGGGAGAGAGGGATTTGCAGGGTGGCTAGGACCTTTGCCGTCAACAGGTTGAGGCTGGAGCCTCCGTCAACCAGCATCTTGGTGACCTTGAAGTTGTGGATGATGGGCGACACGACGAGGGGCAGCATCCCTACCCCGGCGGTGTTGTCAGGGTGATCCTCGGGGTCGAAGGAGATGACCTGGTTAGACCACTCCAGGGGCTTTTGCGGTGCCGGAGCAACCGCGTTCAGCTCCCGGACGAGCCTCTTGCCGGCGCTGTTGGAGGGAGGCAGGGAGGCTCCCCCGTGGATGCACCCAACGACGCCATTGACTTCTTGGAATTGCCCGTTGCCGCCACCCTGAGGAGCCGGGGTGTCCTCGTTGTTGGCGAACTCTGCGTTGTTTGGCCCGCGTCCACCTTGGCCCCGCGCCCTCCTCCGCGACCTCCATGTCCTCCTCCACGTCCCCATCCCCGGCCATCACCGCCTTGGCGACCCGTGGGACAGTTCCGGGAGTAGTGCCCGTGAAGTCCGCAGCTGAAGCAGGCACCTGGGCCGGTCCCGCTACCTTGACGTTGCGTACGCGCGGCGAGGCCGTTCACTTGGCGGCAGTCCTTGAGCGGGTGGTTGCCGTCAGGGTGGACGTGGCACCATGGTTCTTCATCGCCCTCAGAAGTCGAGGCCGGCTTGGTCTTCTTGGAGAGAGGCTCGGTGACGAAGACGCGCTTGTCGGGACCGGAGTCCCGCTTCTTGCTCTTGGCGGGGGTGGCCTTGTCCTCGGGTTCCTCCTCCCTGGGGATTCTGACCCCCTCCTCTGCGCGGGCGCAGCGGTCCGCGAGCTCCCATAGCTCACGGGTAGTCTCAATGCGATGAGTGCTCAACTTCTCGCGCATCCGGGTATGCCGAACGTTGGCGTGGAAGGACTGGATCACCAGCTCCTGCTTGATGCACGGAATGGTGTTCATCTTCTCGGTAAAGCGTTGGATGAACTTGCGGAGAGTTTCCCCCGGAAGCTGCTTGAAGTCGTGCAGGTCGCTGGGGACTCCCAGGCGCTGGTACCCGCCCTGGAAAGCCCCCAGGAACGCCTCCTTCAGTGCCCGCCAGGACCGGATGGAGCACTTGGGGAGGTTGAGGAGCCATGACTGGGCGTCTCCCTTAAGAGCCAAAGGGAACCAGTTGGCCATCATGACCTCGTCGGCCCCGGCAACTACCGCAGCCAGCGAGTATAGCTGCAGGAAGTCCCGGGGGTTGGTGGAGCCATCGTAGCGGAGGACGTCGATCTTGAACTTCTTAGGCCAGGTAGCCTGGCGAAACTCAGGGGAGAGGGCGAGGCAGCCCTCGGCGATGTCGTCGTCCCGATCCTCCCGTCGATGACGTTCTCGGCGCCGTTCGATGCGGGTGCGCGCATCCTCGTGAAGACGGTTGTTGAGGTCGTTGCGCAGATCCTGGTTGCGCGTGGAAGAGGATCCGACGGAGATGGCCGGGCCGCAGTTGCGGTTAGCCCGACCCGCCGCAGGAGGGTTCGCTTGAGGAGGCGCGGCTTCGTCAGGGCGCTTTCCCGGGGAAGGGTCCCGGGGTTCCTGCGCCTCAGCTCCCTTGGCTCCGGGGCTGTCGACGGTGGGGGCGCGAACGGGCTCACACCTAGGACCGCCGTCGGCGAAGTGAAGGAGTTCCTCCACACGGGTTCGCCATTCCTGGTAGACCTTGGGGTTGTCGGTGTTGGGTGGGAACTGGATCAGAGCCTTGGCGGTGACGAGGGCGTCGTGACGGGCCTACGCGTCGTCCGAGAGGAGAGTGCCGGATTTACTCTTGGCGCCCTGCTGTCCCTTGCCAGCACGGGCGTCCGCACTCTTCTCTCCGACAGAGGGATCTCGGCCGGTGTTGCCCCCATGCTCTTCTCCACGCCACCTATTTCACCGCTCTGGGTTGAGCCGCCTGCCCCGCCCAGAGCGTCCTTCTCCAGAGGTGGAGGAGGAGAAGCCCGGTTTGCCGCAGCAGCGCGACGCTCGCCGGTAGCCTGAGAGCGCGAAGGGGAGACCACCTTGGACGCCGGGACGTCAGATCTCTTCTTTGGTGCCATGGTCGATGAAGAACTCGAAGAAGATCTCGACGAAGCCGACGAAGAACTTGAGGAAGATCTCGACGAAGAACACGAAGCCGATGAAGATGAAACCAGCGCTTGCGCCCCCTACCTGGCGCGCCAGATGTCGTGTCTTGGATCACGGACACCGGGAGTAAAGGATACCCCCTTTTTAGGTTCGGTATGGGGCGCGAAGGAGGCTGAGGAACGTCTTCTACCCGGGGCTTCGTCAACACTCGAGATCTACGTGCTAGCAAGCATCACAGGGACACAAGGAGTTTACCCAGGTTCAGGCCGCCCGGAGGCTAACAGCCCTACTCCTGCATGTCTGGATTGAGAGGTATATCATGGTGTAGCTTTACAATGGAGGTGGCGGGTAAGGACCCGGGAGGTGTCGGCTAGAGGTTGAAGACGAGCAGATCCTGACCCGGAGGAGATCACCTCTCGCCCGAGCTAAACCTTCTACTCGTATGCTACCTAGCCTAGCCTCCAACTCGTTGGTGTTGCTCCTTCCTCCTCCTTCCCTTGGGTGCCTCGGCCCTCCTTTTATAGGCTAAGGGGATACCACAGGTGCACCCTTGGGGGCCGGAGGGGTTTTGGCGGGAAAACCCCTCCGGGTTCTCCTTTGGAGGCGACGTGGCCTCCTCTCGTCCAAGTATTCTTCTCAGAGGGGGCAGGTGAGTCCACCCACCTTTTGTAGGGGGAGCGGGCAGGAGCTGACAGCTTTTCCGCCTCTGCCCTCCTTTGGCGCCTCCATCTTCTTGGCGCCCAAGTCTTCTAGGAGCTTCCAGCCGGAGCTGGCAAGCTTATCTCCTTAGCGTTCTAGACGTTGGCTCCCGGGACTGAGCCTGGCCTCCTGCCGGGCATCGGGGTCCCCGGGAACTTAGTGCTTGCTTCCGGGTCGAGGGGGCCCCGGAGGGTCCCCGAGTCCTTCGCCTTGGTTGTTGATGTCGCATGCGCCGTGACGCCGGGGGCAGATGGGGGGCCCATCTGCCGGTCTTGTGCCTTGGCCTTGAGTGTATCCTTGGTGGGCCCACGTGCAATGGACCCACTTTGACCGCATCAGGGGAACCCCATGTTCCAATGTTGCGACACTCTTCTTCTTCATTTTCTTCCTTTATAACCCCTCTTTCTCCGTGCTTGGTCCAACAATTATAACCGGACATGAAACCAGACTGCAACAGGTGGACGTGAATGGTTTTTGAGGTAGAGTAATCCTGCGTATTCTTGCAGACGCTACATGGACAAGAAATAAAACCATTTGACGGCTTGTTTTTGTCAGCCACACAGAGAAAACTATGCATGCCATTAATATAGTCCAGACATCGTCGGTCGCTGTACATCCGTTGCCGGCTCATCTGCATTATATAAATATATCAAAAACTATTGCACTACATCATGAATATATAATAGTGACCAAATTAATTAATTCAAGTTCATCACATTAAAACCAAAGTAAAGTAAATGTAATACATAGTTCTCATAAAACATACATTAATTGAAACTAACATACAACTATCTAAAGAATTTAAATCCAACAAAAAAATGCGATCAAAATCGCAACTAAGGTAATTACTGAACCAACAACATAATGATACCAAGCCTCTTGACTAATGGCATATTTTCTAATCTTTTTTATCTTCAAGCGAATTGCATCCATCTTGATCTCGTGAGCATCGACGACATCGGCAAGCTTGAACTCGTGTTCATCGATGATGTCGGCAAGCTTGAACTCCAATTTCATCTTCTTTTCTAGACATTGAAGACGAAGATCTTCACTTCTTTTCAATTTTGCTTTCAAATCATTGTTTTCTTTTACAAAAAACTCGACAATAGGGTCGGTTGGAATTTCCGGTTCAACTACCTCCTAGATAAAAGTGTCTATGTCAAGTTGGTAGGTATAGTTGTTATAAACACGAAATGAAACAAATAGTTATAAAAATATACCACATCCGAATCATAGACGGGACGAGGGCCGACGGGGGCAGATATCAAAACCATGACACTATACATATAAAAAACATAAGAAAATTATACAAGAAATAAATATGCTTTTAAATCATATAGGTAATTTTTCTTAAAATAAAAGACAAAGAAAAAAGGCTCACCGAGGTGGTGCCGGTGACGGGACGACGCGGGCTATCGACAGCGGTGAGGACGGGACGACACTAAAATCCACAAATAATAAATTAATTTGAGGTCAAAATGCATATAAAAAATGAACTCCCTAACTTGGGCATTTCATCAAACACCTAGCTAGCACTATAAAAACAAAATGAGCTAAACTAGCAATGAAATGAGCTAAAGTTGCAACTCCGGAGGAAAGGATGATGTTGCTAACCCTTGAATAGATGGGGTGCCTTCAATCCTCACAAGTGGTGCACAAAATTGAGGATTAACTTGAGTGAGGGAGAGGAAATGGAGGAGAAATGAGTGATGAACTCGAGCTCAAAATGGTGGTGGAGCTCGGGTGGAACATGATATATGCAGGGAAGAACCTTTGGTCGCGGTTCGTAACACGAACCGGGACCAAAGGGTCCCTGCTAGGGGGGGCCCACGGCTGCGGCAGCATGTGCCGCATGTGGTGACCCTTTGGTCCTGGTTTGTAACACGAACCGGGACCATTGCTCCCTGGCGCCACGGCTAATCGAACCGGGGCCAATGGACCCTTTAATCGCGGTTCGTAATTTGTGCGGGACAAAAGGTGAAAATGGAAGGCCTGTTTTCTGCCACATGGTATACGTGGTGAGCTAACCTAAACAAATCAATATCCCAAAGGAAGGCTTGTTTTCTACTAGTGAAAGCAACGGAGCAGCCCCGTGGGATAAACTATGTCAGAGCACCTCCAGCCGTCCCCCACGAAGCCCCCCAGGGCAAATTTTCGACGCTGGCGGTCCATTATACCTGTAGTCGCGCCCCCAGGACCCCTCCCCCAAGGCCTCGTTTTTCGCCGGATTTGGGCCAAATTTTATCCGGCGTCCCAGGCCGAACCCAGAGCGCTGGGTTCTGCCTGGGGGCGCCGGCGAAAGGGAAAAAATGCGCGGGCCACCCCTGTCGGCGAGAGAACGCACCTTTCCACCAACATATTCGGCTTTTCCTCCTCTCCTTCTCCCCGTCGCCGGCACGGACTCCTCCCTTCCGCCGCGAACTCGCCACCAAAACCACCGCCAACCACCGCGACGACACGCCTCTGCCGTATCCCCTCCCACGCCCCATCTGCCTCCCCCGGAGAATCTCCGACGCGATCAAGCTTCGTGCACATTCGCCTCCACCCTGCCCGCAAGGTGTTCGACGCTTTGCCTCGATGGGCTCCGACGATGAGGAGATGCTCTACTGGATGAGGAAGCCGACTTTGCAGCCGCCAACGACGAAGAGCACTTGCTGATGCTCGCCTGTCTGACTGGCCTGTACGACGCCGATGCACAGCCGAAGCATGGTGGTTCGGCACCAGGTCGGCGCAAGAGCAAGGCACGCCAGCGTGGCGAGGGGTATTGCATGTTGTATCCAGTACAGGGCGAGAAGACATTTTGGCACCGTTTCAGGATGAATCGGCACCTTTTCCTCAAGATTGTGCATGGCGTCCGAGAGTTCGACAACTACTTCGTTTGCAAGAAGGATTGCACCGGTACGGTTGGTTTTTCCTTGCTCCAGAAGTGCACGGTCTCATTGAGACTGCTTGCATATGGAGCTCCAGCTGATTCGCAGGATGACTATCTGCGCATGGCCGAGTCCACCATCCTTGAGTGCTTCTACAGGTTCTGCAGAGCCGTAATTGGCGCGTTTGGACCTGAATATTTGCGATCACCCACTGCTGAAGACACTGCTCGGATCCTAGCCGAGAATGAAGCAAGAGGATTTCCTGGGATGCTAGGAAGCATCGACTGCATGCACTGGAAATGGAAGAACTGTCCATTTGCTTGGCAGGGGATGTACAAAGGGCACAAAGACGGTTGCAGTGTCGTACTTGAGGCAGTGGCTTCGTATGATACCTGGATTTGGCATTCCTTCTTTGGAATGCCAGGATCAAACAACGACATCAACGTCCTGCAGTGCTCGCCTGTCTTCTCCAAACTTGTTGAAGGTATTGCTCCCCCGGTGAACTTCGAGATCAACGGGCACCATTACAACAAGGGATACTACCTGGCAGATGGTATCTATCCAAAATGGTCAACATTTGTGAAGACCATCTCAAACCCTGTGCCGAATACGGCTCAAGCTTGGTTTGTCAAGTGCCAGGAGGCTTGCAGGAAGGATGTCGAGCGGGCATTTGGTGGGATCCAAGCTCGATTTGCTGTTGTCCGGTATCCCGCTATGTCCTGGTCGAAAGATCAGATGTGGGAGGTGATGACTTGTTGTGTGATCTTGCACAACATGATCATTGAGAGCGAGCGGAAGTATCCAGTGGATGAGAAGGAGAAGAAGGTGCCATACTTCAGACAGGGCCCTCTCGTGGGCCAGGATCCGAAGCAGAGCCGGCGTCTGCCTGTACCGGCTTCATGGACTACCTACCTTGCAAAGTGTCAAGAGATCCTATACCTAGTAGTTCATCAGCAATTGCAGCAAGATCTGGTGGAGCACCTGTGGAGGCGCAAAGGCGAGGTCTAGGTTTATGTAATTTGCTTTTAAAAACTTGTTTTAAATTTATGAGTTGTTAAACAATTTGTCACTACATGAATGAGCTTCTATGCCGAAGGCCACACCCTATGCCGACGGCTTTTTATCGGGGCCATCGGCATAGGCTCCGACGATGCCTGCCCGTCGACACGGCCGTCGGCGTAGGTTCTGCCGTCGGCACAGGGGCTAGCCGTCGGCATAGATTTGATTTTTTTCCGTTTTCCGTTTAATATGAAATAATTCATATCTTTAAATCTATAAATCGAAATTTAACAAATAAAGTGTCTAAATAGATTAGAAAAATGAGAGGAATCCAAATATGACATCCATATCATCTTTTTGATCATGTATATGACTTTTTGCAACATATTTGTAGTACTTGCTTAATAAAAAAAAGTCACTTTTGGCACTTAAAAAATAGAAAATAATATTTATAATAATATTTTAAAAATTATTTTTGGAAACAATGTTTGTCATACCAAGACGCACCTATGTGTCAAAAATGGACACTTTATCACAAATCATGGCACGGGGTCCATCTTGACAAAAAAATTCGAAAAAAATAAAAGAAAGTTGAAAAATACTCAAAAAGTGAAATCCTTTGGCATGGACTCCTTTTATGTGTACTAGTTGCTAGGAAAAATGATAAACCTGAGTTTTAACAAAGTTACCAAAAAACTTCTTCACAAAAAGGTCAATCATCTATAAACATGTATAAGTTTCGAGTCAAATGACGTAGATATGATCATCCTCGTGCCATAGTTTGTGATAATGTGTCCATATTTGACACATAGGTGTGTCTTGTTATGACAAACAATGTTGCAGAACTAATTTTTTTCAAATTACGTATATAAATATAATTTTTCATTTTTTTATTGTAAAAAATGACATTTTTTGTGAAGCAAGTACGACAAATATGGTGCAAAATGGCACATATACAATTTTCACACAAATTAGGCCATATTTTATCGATAATCCAAAAATATTAGTAATTTTCTCGGTTTCTACCTCATTTCGCCTATTTAAATGACTTTATGCCTATTTTTTGAAAGTAATTCAATTTTGAACTACAAGTGTATGATAGTTTGCTATGAAAATTTTACAAAAACCATTTTAAGGTACACCAGTAGTGGTTATATCACATAACCATCGATAGTTTTCAAAAATGAGACCCCTTTGGATGAACAGGCACGACGACCATTTTGACTGTTTTTTTGAACAAAATAAAAGAAAGTGAAAAATACTCAATAAATTAAATCCTTTGGCATGGACTCCTTTTATGTGTACTAGTTGCTAGGAAAAATGATAAACTTGAGTTTTGACAAAGTTACCAAAAAACTTATTCACAAAACGGTCAATCATGTATAAGTTTCGAATCAAATGACGTAAATATGATCATCCTCATGCCATAGTTTGTGATAATGTCTCCATATTTGAAACATAAGTGTGTCTAGGTATGTCAAACATTATTGTCAAAAATTATTGTTTAAAATATTTTTATATATATCATTTTTTTCCATTTTAAGTTTCAAAATGACTTTTTTTATTAAGCAAGTACCAAATATATGTTGCAAAAAGTCAGATACATGATGAAAAATATGATATGGATGTCATATTTGGATTCCTCTCATTTTTCTAATCGATTTAGACATTTTATTTGTTAAATTTGGATTTACGGATATAAAGATATTAATTATTCCATATTAAGTAAAAATGAGAAAATAAAGTAAAATAAATTTTATTGTTATTTATTCAGAAAATCTTATTACATAATCATTGTTACTTATTCAAATAAATTTTCAAAATTTAAATAATAAAAAGTGTAACATCATCACCCATGGGTTAATATGGTTGATAGGATAGTAATATCAGTAAGTTCTAACATCTTATCTAGAAGCTAATGTAGAAGGAACTCAAAAGTTAAGCGTGCTTGGGCTAGAGCAATCTGAGGATGGGTGACCGAACGGGAAGTTTGACTAAGTTAAGTACTTTGACCTGAGATTGAGATTAAGTGTGTGGCTAAGTGGGAAATTCAAAATTTGAAAAAAGTTGGAAAATTCGAAATTTGAAAAAACTTGGAAAATTCGAAATTTGAAAAAAAAAGTTGGAACAAATCATTTGAAAAAAATACTATTTAATTTTTTTTTTGGAAAAAATAGTTTTGGAATATAAAATACCGACGGAAGCCATCGGCATAGACTACGCCGACGGTCTTTCTCTACGCCGACGGCAAAAGACCCTATGCCTACGAGACAATACGCCGACGGCCATACGCCGACAGCCGCCGTCGGCACAAGCTATGCCGACGGCAAATTGGCCTGTGCCGACGGCAAAAGGCCGTCGGCATAGCCGTCCATTCCTGTAGTGCGTAATAATTTTTCGTCGAACTATTTGATACAAATTTGCTTTAAAAATAATAAATTTGCTATTCTATGATTATTTTGGCCGGAAAACGCCGGAAAACGTCGGGTTTGGGGGCGACGCGGCTGGGAATAGCGTCGCCCCCAAGACGTTTTATTTCGCCGGCGCCCCTAACAGGCCCAAAAAACGCCGTCAATTCGGCCTGGAGGGGCCAACGGCTGGAGTTCCTCTAACAAATCTAAAATGCATCGCTATGGCTGTCTCAACTTTTTTGTCCCGATAAACTCACGTAGCATGTTGAAAGCTATGGCTGTCAGATCGACTTATGCTGTTATGCATCAGCCGGCTGACGCCTACCGCTCGTCATGAATGAATTAATAATGATTGCTTATAATTTATTCAAAAGTCAGCTGCTTTTATGTGAGAAGAATCGTTTGACCATGGAAGGAAACAAAATGAAGACTTCACGGCCCATTGAATCAATGCAAAGGCTCTGGGATACCCCATTTGGAAAAAAATAATGAAGATTTCACGGCTGCCTATATAGACCGCCCAAGACACTGGTAGCCCAGACCAGATCACAACGAAAACTCCCCACTCGGTCCATGGCATCGCTAGCAGCCCTTTCTCTTGGTGGAGAAGATGCCGACCTCCCAGGCATGGCAGCAAAGCTGCTTGCCGTGCTCAGCGGTCTTCCGGATGGGAAGAGAGGAAGGAAGGCGTGGGACCAACTACAGGAAATGCTGGCGACGGGCGCCACCTACCTCGCCAATCCCGCGATTACCGTGGGACATATGCTCAGTTTTCTGAGAGATGACAGGCGGGCCATCCTCTCTCGGCCACCCGGAAGCCGAGGCTTTGCTTAGGCGGATAATGTCGTCTCTGGAGAAGGAAACTATCACAGCGCTGGATGCTGGTGTCGCCATTCTTAGGCTGAGAGAGCTCCTCCTGGTGGTCGCCGGTCAGCTTGACATGCTTCCGCTTCGGGACTCGCCCCCCGTCCACATTGTAGATGAGGACGCCAACTTCTGTGACGCAATCGTGGCTGCCATCATCCAATACTCTCCGCAACTCTCTGCCCAAAACGCTCCCTACTGCGTCGTGTCCGTAGTCGGAGCACAAAGCAGCGGTAAGCCGGCCGGGATGAGCATTATATTTATGTGTTTCTATGGATTTGCTATATACACTACGTCACGGTATATAATTAAGGGCACTTTCACAGAGACACTTTCGAATGTGCCCCAAAAGTTAGTAATTTAGGGGCACTTTGAATAAAATGCCCCAAATTCATATAGAATTTGAGGCACTTTAACAAACTGCCTCTATTTGTATAAGCTATAGAGGCACTTTTCGAAAGTGCCCCAATAGGTCATTAGCTATAGTGGCACTTTAGAGAAGTGCCCCAATAGGTCACAACCTATAGTGGCACTTTAGAGAAGTGCCCAATAGGTCACTACCTATAGAGGCACTTTTCAAAAGTGCCCCAATAGATCATTACCTATAGTGGCACTTTAGAGAAGTGCCCCAATAGGCCACTACCTATAGAGGCACTTTTCAAAAGTGCCCCAATAGGTCATTACCTATAGTGGCACTTTAGAGAAGTGCCCCAATAGGTCATCTGTAAACAAACATAGCTACTGGTAAACAAACATAATATAAACACTAATCCAAACTTTAAATAAACAAACATAATCCAAATTTGTAAGTTGGTAGAGTTACAATATAAGCACTAACAACAATCATTACAAACCTGATGGTTCTTGACTTAAAACACACTAAATTTCTACCTCCAAACGTAGCATCTACTCTAAATCTTGGAACTAGCACATCTACGATTAAACATAGTTGACAGTGCAAGAACTAAATGCATAATAACAAACACATTTACGACAAACAAGCTTCTTCTTGTGACTTCCGCCGTAGTCTATGTCCTACACCACGCCCTCACAAAACCTGGCTTCAAGGCAACAGATTGCACCTGCAACGAAGTGTGACAGAATTTCATTTTTATAGATTACTGACTTCAATTTTTTGCTAGCTAGTAGCTATATGCAAACAGAAAATATGGAATGAACATCTTAAGGTAGAATCACCGGATACAGAACTGTAAAGAACATGTAAGGCTACAGATAATCATATAGGGTTGCAAAGAAGCAAATTGAACACTATATATGATACTGTTGGGTCTTCTTTTAGATAAACCTTCCCACTTTATTAATCAATAAAGTTCAAAAGAGACATATGGATCAGTAGAAAATCTGGGTGATCTAAAAGCCACACCGGGTGCCCTGGCTCCAAAAACGTAGCAGCACTAGCCATCAATAATATGCTGCCGCAGGTTCAGTCACCCCAGGGGAAAACACACACGCCGAACCAATATACTCTCCAGCACGATTTCGACAAACAACTCCAAACACTCCTATGTTCCCAGACCTAGACCCTGCATCATCCACCATAAATTTTCAGAAACCGCAGCTACTATAACTTTCTGATGAAAAGATGGGTTGACAAAAGAACTTGACATGTATTGCTTTGTCGTTCACATCTCAGTTATATATAAACATCAGTTATTTCCTATATGTTCACACTTACACATGTGTTTTTAAAAAAACAGCACCATATCACACAAATAGGTAATTCTCTTGGCCCTTTTGTGAATTAAATCAAAAAACAATGGCAATACCATTTGACTGATTAGAAGCTTCACTAGCCTTTATTATATAACTTATAGAGTGTTGAGATCCATAGCCAAATTAATTATGACCATTTCTTGTGCCACAAAAGTGGAGGTGTTACTCCAGATCATAGAGCATGAGAGAGAGAGAGAGTAGGGGGAGCCGAGGATCTACCGTACAACAACAGAACCGTAGTCGTAGAGGAGATAGACAAAGTAGTCATAGCCAGGCAGCAACAACTCACCACCATTGTCTAGCCACAACACTCATGCAGCAGCAGCACCACATCATCGCCATGGTCCTTTGTCGGAGCACATACAACCACCTTCTCATACGCAAGTGCCCCCGAGGAAATCAGGCAATTCACTGTTGGAATCCGCAGAACAAGAACAGAAAAGGTGAGTTCAGCTACAGCATGCTGCTGATACCAATGCAAGTCAATCCCATTTGTATTGTCAGTATACTTCAAAGTCATAAAGAGGCAGAAACTTGAGTTGTAGAAAGGAAACCCTTTGGACAAACCTGGGATCAATGACTTCCAGGAGCTTGGGCTCGTACTTGTTGGCAAGGACCTAAACCCGACACACGAATCATGAGCAAAAGGATTATAACTCTTGATCAAGTATATAATTAGCCGAGACTGATTCAGGACAACAAATGAGAAGAGCAGATGAGTTACATGGATCTTGGTTGTGGTCTTGGGGTCAAGGAAGGACTTGACTCTGTTCCACAGGATCCTGAACCCCTGACCGGCATTGATGATGAACATCCGGCATAGTGTTTGCATTGTCAATTAAAATTAGCAGTCCTTCAGGCATCATTTCTGTGAAGTAACATTTGGCAAACATCGAAGGAACATAACTCTATAGAACTTTTGTCAGGTACACTTCATTTGGAGAAATCTTTGTTAAATCGATGTAGTTAAATTTACAGAGTGCAAAGTGCAAACAGATCCAACATTAACAAATAGGTCAAATAAAATTGGAGATTTATTCAATACAAAGTACAGATTATAAAATTGAGTTTATGCACCATGTAATTTTCAGGTTGGAATCATTACTTTGCTATAAAATTTCTAGAACTCTTTAAACAGGAACACTGACATTGTATAGAAATGGGCACACCATATCACGTGATATACCTCGGAATAGTTATCTCCATCAATCTTTTGGAGGCGCCCGATGAGATCCCTCGCAGCCTTGTTGAAGTTTTTGTACCCCTGAGAGATGCCAAGAAATGTTGCATGAGTTTTCTCTAAACAACGGAAGATCGAGACATCTCTCTATCGGAGCATGCCACGGAGTATCTATAAAATGTTGGTACATTACCACGCCAGATACATCGAGGATGGTGGTACTCTGGTTGACATGTCGCTTGGCGGCGATGGAGCACGCCGGGAACTTTGTGAAAAAGAAGAGAAGAGTTTTGAGACGGATAACACCATTCTCTGTAGAAATCCAGGGGTGAAGGGAACGATTGGATAAATTCCCCACTGTAGATAGATGCATGACAGCTCTTCTTCCTCTCACCTATGTAGCAATTCTCCACTGGAACATGAACTCAGTGCATATTAGGTAACTCGTATTAAAATGAACGGAAAAGAACAATTAATCATCAACATTTCCATACACACTGGAATTCATGTGAATACTGTCATAGCTAGACCTGACACCTTAAAACTAAGGCAAGAAACCATGCCTGAATATTCCATATCAATCATTCGTTGAATAGACAAAGGGGAGCTTACGGCTTACGTTAAATGTGAACTTAGAAATATCAAACATCTAAAACCATGAGGCTAGAGTAGCCAGAAATCACTAGGTGGAAGTAATCATTTATATAAACAACAACTTCAACCTATTTGATTAAACTGAGATCACGAGATAGCACTCGAACCGTGGTAAGAAGCATGTGAGTTAGTCTGGATCTTCACTATAGAAAAGCATATGGCTGCATTTATTTTCTGTTCGCAAGCAGTCAACATAGTGCACTGGAGTTATTCAAGCCATTCCCACAACATAACTGCATTTTCTCCACAAGATTGCTGCTAATCGAACTTGCTGCAGTTCGTCCAGTTTTAACTTAATGTACTAATGAACTTATCTTTTCATGGAGATGGAAGCATTTAAATAGCAGAAACACATACAGAAAGAACAATGCATTATAGTGTTGTATGCCAATTGCCAACACAATTACCAGGTTAAACAGAACAACAGTATAGCATATGTAAGGAATATAGTATGCGCAAGCCAGAATGGAAGGTCTACCTTCGCACGCTTTTTAACCTGAACATCTGTGATGATTAACCTGTGATGATTAACCTTCGCAAGCCAGAATGCAGAGAGACCCAATTTCCAACAAATTTAAGAGAAACTCACCTCTGTGATGGCGACGTCGGCGATGGCGTGTGCTTTGGGGAGTGAGCAGGGGACGAATTGCTTGGAGTAGTCGAGGAAGAGCCGAAGAGGGAGAAGGTGACGGAGGGGGCGTTGTCATTGTCGTCGTCGTCCGACGAGGAAGAGGAGGTGAGATCGAGCAGGGGGGCTGAGGGAGTAGTCGGCGCAGGTCGGACTCGAAGCAGAGCCGAGGCAGGACGACTCGGAAGCCTCGACCACCGCTGGGCGCGGCCTTGGGCCGCCGATGACCTCTGAGCACTCGGAGGCAGCGGGCCGCGCCTCGTCCGCGTCCTGGTGCCGAGGCCTCTTCTCAGGGCGCTGCGCCGCCGCGTCGAGGCGGTGGTGGAGACGACCGTGCTGCGGAAGGAGGAGGAGGAGGCCGAGGTGGACGACTCCGCGGGCTGCTTCGCCACCGCCACGATCTGGCCTGGGAGCAGAGGAGCGGCGGTGGGAGGAGCAGCGGCGCGCGACCGGTAGCGGGAGGCGCGACGCACGGCCAGCGGTGGGAGGAGCAGCGGAGCGGCGGCGCGACCGGTAGCGGGGGCGCTGCGGGAGGCTGGAGGAGAACCGGAAGGGAAGAGGATAAGGTCAACGCGAAAATCTCGACGGTTCTCCTGCAATCCAACGACTCAACATGGTTCTTGGATGTTACGCTAATCATTACCGTATTTTTTCCTTGCCTAAGTAGCACTCGCCAGTCGCCACGCGGACAGAAAGATGAGTACAGCCTCACATCTCTCGTTGTCTCGCACACGCCTCTCCCCCTCGAGCCCCTTCTCTCGCTCACGCGATGCGCCGCCGCCCCTCCCGCGCCGCCGCCGCTTGCTCCGGCCGTCCTTGCCCCCTCCGCCGCCGCCGCTACCTCAATATCCTCTGCTAGCTCCGCACCTCCGCCAAGCCGTTCCGCCCCCGAGCATGGCTAACCCTAGCTCAGGGTTTGGCTCAGTCGCTGCCGCGATTCATGCGCGGCCGCGCCTCCGGCTGCGTCTCCTCGTCGTCTACGGCTTCCTCCTCGAGCCCCTGCTCGACAACGCCGCCTCGGCCTCCCCTTGGACCCCCATGCTGCTCGGATTATCGATGGTGTGGTGGTCTGGTGTTGTGGATGCTGTCGGATGATGCGGTGGTGTGGCCATGGAGTGGATGATGCTCGATTTGTGCTGCTGCTATCCGGCTATGATGACTATTTAGTCCACCTCGCCTATGACCTCGGCTTCACTGCTGCTGGATGGTGGTGGTTTGACCGCACCGCTATTGTTGCCTCTCTTCTATCTATGGTGAGGTAGTTCCTCAGCTCCCCCTGCTCTCCGATGCTCTTTGATCAGGCCGTCATGCCGAGCCGTGTGAATTCTAAGGTTATGGTACTGTGATGGTCTTTTGGCCATCTAGTCCCAACAAGTTTAGTTCCAATATGGGACTTGGTATACGTAAATAAATGAATGGAAATGCTACCTTTGCTCTATTAGTTGCTCATGTACTAGTTTGCTGCTCTATGAATTTTAATCACTTGCTCTATTTGTTGACTTGGCATCTGTAAATAACTGAATGGAAGTGTATGTTCGAATTTCAATAAAAGAGGGTCATCGGTCTATGGCATATGAGTTCATGTTCCCTGTAGTGGTTCTGTTCTTATATCACAGCAGTGGAAATTCTTCAACATATTTAAGGTCTTGAATTTATCTGTGCAGTCATCTAATTGGTAGAAGGATGAGCGTCAGAGAGTGTTTCTATATTTTTCTTATACCCGAGATGAGTGGCAGATTGCATTGCAGGTAACTTTCCTACTCATATACTAAATCAACAAACGCATGTGTCATCCTTTTGGCTCTGCATCAAGGAACTAAATTCAATATGGTCCACATTGGTTTTCATGTATTATCAGCTGCCTTTTCTGAAATGCAAATTGTAAAGAAATAAATAGGGAAATACAAATTAGGATGCTAGTTCTGAATTTTCACAGATCCTAAAACAGTAGAGTAATATGTTTGTGTATAATGATATGGAGTTCAGCTTTGTGTTTGTCAAATTGGCATTTCTTGAAACTCCTGATTTTGATTGTGTAATTTAATCATTGACGAGAAAGCTCTTAAAAAATCCTTGTATCTGCACACCCAAAGCAAATATCTCAAACTGCATGTTTAAAGCCAAATTGTGGTGGAACAAAGAATCAAAGATATATATCTTCTACAAGAATAATTGCTTTCTTTTCTGAAAGTACCTCTCACGGAATTAATGTTTGAGGTTGTGGTACACACTATCATCCTATAGACGATTGAGTGGTCCAAATGTTCAAAAATAATTGATGGACGGAACTGAGCTAGGACTTGCGTTATTTTCTCTCCTCTCTGATTTGTTGGCTCTGGTTTGTAAGTTGCATAAGGTGCCTAAGTTCAAGTAAATATTTCAAGTGCCACTCCGAACTCTTATAGTCTACTATGCACTCTCATCAATTAAGGCCAATTGAGCTTGTCATGGCAAGTGATTCTTCTAAAAGTCTCTTACCAAAGAATGCATGCAGTTCTATTGTATGAAAGAAAAGAGGTAACTGGCCTTGAAAGCATTAAGAAAATATCCCTTTTACTTGAAGTATAACGAGAATAAGATAACTGATCTTACAGTAGCTGATTAGAATGCTTATTTGCACATGGCACAGAGCACCACCCCCGATGAGCGTGCTCGAGGTGGTCATCTTTGGGGTATGTGGTTTCCATGCAGTCCTGAATTTTATATGTAAAGGGGATTGAATTTGTAGGATTTGTTAATTTGATTCAGTTGATATGTTTGAACAATGATGTTAGATTCAAATAAATATGATGATTATGCGACAGATTTTTTCTGAACTCCTTTTCATGCGTGTTTCGGTATTTCTACTTAAAACTACTACTCTGGCACCTCCATTCATAGTGCATCCGGTTCAGTGTGCAGGGTTCCCAACAGTCGTGTGACAGGGAAGCAAGTCGTCGAGGCAGCACCAACGCTTGGTTTGCCGCCGCGGATGAGTGGCAAGGGCGCAGCCAGCGGTAGAGATCGAGGACACTAACCTCGTCAGCGGGTCGTTGCGAGCCTCCCTACATGTTGGCCTCCAATGCCTAGGTGAAGGTCCTAAGCCCCTTGCTAGCTACTACTTCTTTTTTATATCTGCATCTCTAGATCTGTAATCATCTCCACCTTACAACTTTCACGTTTTTGTGAATATATTAGAATCCTGAACCCCAGGATCCGATATATCTTGCTGTTGTAACCAATACATCAAATTGTTTTAGTTCCCAAGATTTTGTTTCCGTGCTATTATAGGTGCTTGCTCCCTCTAACCTGAACCCTATTTTTAATTCAAGTTTTCTGAATTTTCCCATGGCCCAGTTCACAAATCATTACTATGTCCATGAAAAATGTTATAAATAGTACAATGATGAAGTTCTTGGGTTCCCGTGAATGAATATATTCACTTGGGAGTAGCTTATATTATATCTTATATTGTTTAGTTCGACAATATCAATGCTATCTTTCGTTCAATATCTTGCTACGTTCGATGACTTTTGGACTTATGGTTTATTCATGCATAGGTTTGGTTCTTCCTTGAACTCTTTTCTACAATGTTTAGAATCTTTTTATTTACTACGCATGATGCTGATGTGTTGCGTACGTAGTACGTCAGTGTGAGAAAAATATTTTTATGCAGTCCAAATTTACTGAACCGATCTATATGGCTAGACCCTGAAAGAGCATGTGCGTAAAAAGAGATGCAATGGAGTTGCGTTTAAATATGAGAATTACAAACACTATTTGGTATGGGGATCTTACCTACTGCTGTTGTTAATTGCATAGCTGAGTATCCATAATTTTGAAATTATTAATTATGTTATATATGGGCCCAAACAGTTCAGATTATTAATGCTATAAATCCTCTTTTTGGTCAGATATGTCCCATGAATTCTGGGTGATGTCTTTTTAAAATTTATACTCTTGCTAATAATTTAGAAAATGCTAGGCTACATATTGGTATAACCTGGATGACTTGCTGTGACCTGTGGACGCGCTTCGCCTGTCTCCTCCGTGTCCGCTTGCGTCTCCAGGCCGCCTCTGCCCATGGTTTGAGCATGGCTACTTTCGCTTTCCGAAGGACATGGCCGGAGCAAAATCAACTTCTTTCAGGCTTATTCATGTCGTCATTATGACTGTGCTCTGGTCGCTAAACATGCGGTAGCGCATATGCTTTCTGGCTGCCCATGAATTCTACCTTTGCTGCCGCGGCATTATTACAAATGCTTCATTTTTTGGGCCCTTGTGGTTGTCCTTGCTTCGACGCAGTCGCGTATTGGCTCGTCTTGCTCCGCTCGTTGTGGTCCTTCCTTGCTTTTTATGGCTGTGTAAATATACTGCCTACTTAGTTGTGTTTATCTATCATGCTTATGGATCTGTTTCTACATCTTTAAGCCACATATTCACTGAGTCCAACACCTTTGACTTTATAAAAATTTCATGGGAAACAGGGGAATAAAATTGTTGGGCAGATAAAGACATGGAGCTTGTAGGCCGATATCAATATTATTTAAAGTCCTCGCTGACTCGGTTGGTATATATTTCTAAGCTGTTGGAGGTAAGCTTTATTACGTTTATTTCTTGGAGAGGTAATGTGTTTCTTAACTGAACCTGTTACTATCGCTGTGACATTCAGATTAAAATCTTGTCTGAACTGTTATTGATTGTTTGATGTGTTTCTTAACTGAACCTGTTACTATCGTTGTGACATTCAGATTAAAATCTTGTCTGAACTGTTATTGATTGCTTGATGAGTAAACCTGTCATGGTTTGTTGAGGAGCACTTTTATGTAGGAGACTTGAATTATAACATGCGCGCAGCTTGGCAGTCTGCATTATCGTATCTTGAGTTGTAGCATTAGTTGCTGCTTTTGTCTCTTGAGTTGCTTCTTGTTTTTTTCATGAACGTCTTATATATTAGTAACAACTGAATTGTTCAAAACTGAACATTCTTGGAAAAGAATTCCTTGAAGTTACAAAGATTAATTTTATATGTTTCCCTGAGTCGTACTTGGAGATCACAACAGATATATTGGTCAGTCCATATACAAAAGAAAAACTTAAAGATCCTTTTAATATATTGTTCATCACTGTTTTGTCGGTATCTCAGCTTTTTATGCTAATTTGCAGATAAGTCTTCCAATGCTCTTAGCAACATTGCTAATCAGGTACAGTCGGCTGGTATGATTGATCCTGTTCCAGCTTCAATTAGTGATGATGACATCGATGCTGGAGGTGGAAGACACTACCCTGGGGATGATTGCTACCAAGGAAAACGATTTAGAGTTGAAACACAGGTACGGTTGGTTTGTACTTAGTGCACTCTAAAGAATCATTCAATTTGTTGTGTTGCTGAAGAAAGCCTTGAGATCAGAACTGTTCATTCCTGCTGCAAGTATATTTGAATGCATCTTCAGCCTTGCATTTCAGTTACCTTTCACCTCTAAATTTACTTATCAGAGAAGACAAAGCTAAACTCCAGCTACTTATTGGGTTCACCAAATAAGTATATATAGTTTAGAAGTACCCTTTGTAAACCTTCTTAAGAGATAGTATATTAGCCAGCCAGCCCCAACATCAGTCGTTGTCTTCACCAAATTACTTTATTACTTGTTCTTCAGAAACTAGGATTTCAGAAACTAGGTCAGTTCTGACTTCCGACATGTTTCTGTCAAAGTAGTTTGCTTGATGATAAAACCTTTTGTGTCTGTTTGTTCAGGCTGAGTATGGCTATTTGCCTATATTATTATTGTTTTTTGGTTCTTCTTTCCAAAACTAAAATAAATGGTCTGTTGCCTATTTTATTATTTGACATGTTGTGGTTTTGTTGGATAGCTGATGGCAACTAGTACAAAGGGGCTAAGGAAATTGGATGATGTTTCAGGTAAATAAATCTGCTTCACTGCTAGTAGCTATTGTGTTCAGAAGTTCAATGATGTCTCAGCAGAATCTGTTCATTTCTCTTACATAGTAATTTTCGCAGATACCCTGTCATCGCAGCAGCAGAATGGTTGATACAAAGTTGGTACACAATGATAGAAGCTGATGGAAAGTGAGGAAGCATTCATGTGTTGATAGAAAGGGATAGAAACTGATGAAGCATTCATCTAGAAAGTGATAGCATGCACATGTTGACAGAAAGTTATAGAAACATGTGTTGACACAATAGTGATAGTCTGTGTTGTGTTTGATCTTAGCTATGTACTATTGGAAATAATGTATATGCTATGCATTTTGACACTATTGGATAGAAAGTGATAATTTGGTGCTTTGTTGAGTTAATGCTCATATTGAATTAGAGGCATTTTTCGTTGTGCTGCAAATATTATGTGGGGCACTTTTAAAAAATGCCCCTAAATCAATTAGTGGCACTTGGTGAAAATGCCTCAAATTCAATTAGTGGCACTTTCTCAAAGTGCCACTAATGACCTATTGGGGCACTTTGACAAAGTGCCACTAATTGGTTTTGGGGGCACTTTGATAAAGTGCCTCAATAGGTAATGACCTATTGGGGCACTTTGGAGAAGTGCCACAAAAACTTTTAGTGGCATAAGCAAAGGTGGCACTTCTCTAAAGTGCCACAATAGGTCATTAGTGGCACTTAGATCCTATTTAGTGGCACTTTGAAATGCCTCTATATATCAGCCGTGTTGTAGTGATATACATGTTTCATCCATCCTTGTATCTTTGTTACCTTTTTTCACTTTGTAGGGAAAAGCTATTTACTTAATCGTCTCTTTGGAACCAACTTTCCCGAGATGAACGCTGAACATGGATGGTAATCACTTATTGTCAAAGTTATATCTGGTGGACTATGTGGCGTTTATTCCTCGCGTGTTTCGGAAATGAGGGAGTTGAGAATTATCTATTATGTTCTATTCCATTCTATCTATATTGTACTAAAGGCAATATACGGAGGTCCTAACTCCTAATAAATACACCATGTTTTAAGCCACATCATCCAATATTATTGTCATAGTTGTATCTGAATTTTTTTCTAAGACAGCCTTTAAACTATTGTGATAGTTGGAATCTGGAAATCTATTGTTACAAGATATTAGCAGTAACGTAACTAATGTTATCCTTTTGACACGATCCACGTTGAATAGGATCCGGTGCAACATAAGACGTAACAAAAAGTTTGCACATCCATCAAAACAGACTTGAAAGTATTTGTCCTTCCCAAACAAACATTGACAGCCTTTAAACTTTCTACACCAGATGGACATGGTTATGTATTATATATGACTTGCACAATTATATTTGTTAACGGCTAGCTTTTTGTTGGCTCTTCTTGTGAGTTGATAATATTTTTAGAACTGGTTTAGAGTTTACTGGTGTATCCCCACGTAAATTTTATATGCAATAGGTACTAGATATTGTTAGCATGTCTAAAATAATATTGACAGAAACATAAAATGAACTCCATATTCCAATTCTGAAGGAGTCAAACCACAAGGGGAATAATGATGTCAAGATGTATTGGGCCCTCATTGTTAGTGTTGGACGTTGAAGGTTTCGATGGAAGAGAAAAAGGCGAGGTATTTACTCTCTTTACAAGATATCATTGGTTCTGACACATATGTAATCCACAAGAGTAGTAAACTTGTACTACCTGCAAAGACATTCAACAACTAGGCAGTGGCGAAGCTAGAACACAGTACCATTGGGTTCATCTCTATTGGTTACGACATAATTTTTCACTAAATTCAATGGTAGGACTAACTTAAAGAAGGATTTGGCAAAAACCGTTGGGTTCATTTGCACCCAATGGTTGTATGGCAGCTCCGCCACTGCAACTAGGCATAAGGGCTAGTTCTCTGAATACAACAATCCTAAAATTATTCGAGGTGTGCCAAGTTAGCTCAATAGCACAAAAATATTGATACACATGCATCTCAATCCTATGAATGCAATTAGTTTATTAAACAAGGGTTCTATATGGACCAATCGTGATTTATTGGCATGCATAGCTAGTTGCCAATGAATTCCTAGGCAAATGTTTCACATGCTACCTATCATTCAGAATTACTATCGTATATGTTTCCCTTTTTTATGATTTTTTTTAGATTTATTTCTTTTGGTACAGTTTTATTTTACCTTTTCCTTTTTGTTTTTATACTTTTTTGTTTTTTCTTCTCTTGTATATTTTATGTGTTTTACTCATACATAATCCTTTCGTGCCACGCTATAAGATCTTAAGGTAATGTTCTTTGTTGATCAGTCAATAAATTTTTTTGTAGCAATATTTTTATTTGAGAAAAGTACAATTAAACAAAAGGAAACATACCTTCATTGTTTATGAAATATAAAAATGAGTAAACCTCTTCTTCTTTCACTTTTACTAAATAAAAACATATTTGGAACAAGATTTCCATTCTGCCAAGTTTAAGAAGTTGACAAGAAAATTATCGGTTACACTTAAACATTTTATTTCACATACATGTTATTGAGTGTAGAGCATATATTTTAAATAATAAAGTATTTTCTCGTGTGGACAAATTTTATCATTCCGATCAAGTTTAGAAGTTGTGGATGTTAATTTTGATATAGATGAATATTTCATTTCACAGACATGAACATATTCATAGATGGATGAGCATATTTCAAGAAAATAAAGCTTCATTCCAGAAATAATATTATGGCATTGCGTGAACATTTATTTCGCATACATGCATAATATTAAGGCCTGGCAAGGGTAATGCTTTGGTCCCTGTCTTTAAGATGAAAATGGATTAGATGAAGACAGGCGGCAGCGGCGACTTCTATAGCTTGTGCGCCGCTGAGGGTCTGTTGGACCAGTTGTGACCCTTACTCGCTAACGGGCCACTTGGTGTGGCCTTCGATTTTTTATGATGTGTGTTGGTGTGTTGTCAGGGCACATGGCCCTATTCTTTGCCACCCACTTCATCGGTGTTGTAGGTGTAGCGAGCTGTAGCCATGTACCTTACGTGGGTTGATCTTTGTATTCCTCTTTTAAGATTTTATTAAATAATCTAATGAAAACGGATGTGTGCATCCTTCGGATGCAGAGGCTGGGGTACACCCACCATTTCGAATTTTTTAATATTTCCATATAGGTAGAACCTTCTTTTAAACAACAAGTTTTTCAATATGTAAGCGTTTTTTATCTGGTGAAATATATTCGAAATTCAGTAAAATATATTTGGCGCATTCAAATTTTGTGCAAAATTACAGAAGTGTCAAATAAACTGATCATTTAATTTCTATTCTTCAGGATACATTATTCGAGAAGCAAGCCGCACTTTTTGCGTTGACTGTATCTGATGTTATGCTTGTTAACATGTACGTTTTATCCATTTGTGTGTGTTTGTTTGCTTCTCCAACATAATATTGAAACTGCTGTCATAATCACTTCTACTTATTTCCTAGTACAGGAGTGTGTTTGACATTGGCCGAGAGCAAGCAGGTGGCACACAACTATTTAAAACAATATTTGAGGTATTTTGAACTTGTTCATTGCGGAAGTCAGTTAGTTTCTACTGTATTCTTTATAATTTTGTTAGTATGCATCTAAACGTAAAATGAAATCAAAGTTTCTTAGATGTTTTTTGAAGGGGAAGGAACAGCCCATATCATGAAATCAGAGTTTGCAGGGTTTTGATCAAAATTGTAGAACAGCAGAGGGCAGGGGCCAGCCAAACTTTGCACCACCCAGAACGAGATGCTAACCTAGCGTCCTAGCTAGATCGTGTGCATCTCCGTTGAGCTAGCTTCCCCCCTATTTCACTAAAACACCCATGGGTCATTGTTCTCAGGTTTGCAATGTGCACCACGTTCCAGCACCTGGTGATAATGATGTCAGAGGTTTTTGCCGTAGCGACGAACGTGTGCAATCCGATTCCAAGCCTGCATGAATATCAAGCGCGCTTCAGTTTTTATGCACTGAGGCATACCCCAAGGGTTAGAGTATTTTATGCACCTTCCTGTGATTCTTGTCCTCACCCCACCAAAAAAATTCACACCAAGCGCATGTAATCCTCATGGAAACCCACTCAGATCTGAAAAAATGCTCATAATGTAGATAGGTATAGGCTGGGATAGCCGGATAGGGCGGACTTGATCAGAACCTTTTCGGCAACAATTATTAGCCCATTCTGATAAATCATCCTTTCTTCTAGAGTGGTGAAACCACGGTAGCCTGTAGCCCTCTTCAAAAGTGTGCCAGTCAACCGCAGGAATTGCGTACTTCTTAGATTTCTCTTTTGAAAGCTTTACGTAATTCAAAATTTGACCTTCAATCCAATTTAATACTGACATATGGTCCTCACTGTTCAGATGTGCTTCATATGTATCAGACTGAATAATGAGCATGTTCGTAAGTGATGTTGATTGATTCTTATTTATGTTATAACCAAGAGGCAACTCAGTTTCTGGTCCTTTAACCGATCTATTTCATTCCACAAATTCGTGCAAAATACATATTTCAAAAATAAACCATATTCCCACCCCCATATACTTTGTCGATCACAAATGGGATCTTATCGTTAAAAGTTCCCATCATATCACATGGTCACAATGTTTAACCGTCAAATATCGTGTCCCACTCCCACTCCCACCCCCATATATATTTGATGGTTTCCTGAGCAAACAAGTAATTATGTAGTAGTGTCAGTAATTATTATACTAATGACAGAACAAATAGTATGTAGGCGCTCTCAGGTTACGTGTAACGCCAAAAGAGAACCAAAAATTAAAGGAAAGAGTAAACGTTTGTCTCAGAATATCCATTTAAATTCTTTTGCAGGAAAGAACAAAACTTCCTGTAGGCTTGACAAATTTACTAGTTGTTCTTCGCTTTTACAACGGAGAGGTTTGTTTTTTATCATTGCAAGAGTGTCAGCAACTAATATATTGTTAATATATTATTTTAATCCGGTGTGAGTAATTTACTTGTATAGACACCACTCGGCAAACTGAAAGATCATGTCATGAAAAGCTTGGAGAAGGTATTCCATTTCATTCACCAGTATACTTTTATATACCAACAATACAAACTGTTCTTAAATATTTTTATGCAGATGTGGAAAAGTGTGAATAAGAAATTTAAATTCGAGGACTACATTGAGGTTGGGCAGCCCTTCTTCCGGTTTTTTCCAGAATTAACCATGCCTCACTAAAGAGCAAAACAAAAACAAAAAACTTGAGAAGAAGAAACTACTTAATTTGTTCCCTTGATATTGTACGTACATAGGTAAATGTCATTGGACTGCCAGACAAGGATGCATCGGATTTCCCAAACAAGGTCAGTGGCAGATTATATTTCGATAACTCTTACTGTAGTTGTTGAGGTTCCAAGAAAAGTTCATTTCGAATTGCTTTACTCATGTTCCTTTAAGATGCTCCAACTTACCTCTTACCATGTAAGAGAACTAAATTGACCTACGCCATTGAATCTTAAATGTGGTGCGACCAAATTAATTGCACGTAGAAATTGATGTGCTCCAAGCACTAGTGGAAAACGGGGCAGTAGTCCCGGTTCCAGACGGCCTCTAGTCCCGGCTGGGCAACCCGGACTACCTAATCGGGACTAGAGCCCCCCCCCCCCCCCCCTATAGTCCCGGTTGGCTACGAACCGGGATTAGAGTACCTCCCACGTGGCCACGGGCGAGCCCGCGGGCTGGATGTCTTTAGTCCCGGTCCGTAACACGGACCGGGACTACCGTTAGGCCTTTTTTTTTTCTTTTATAATTTTTTTCAGAATTGCACGGACCGGGTGTCGTGTGTGTTTAGTGCCGGGGTTTTGGATAGTTTCGGAAACACGTCGATACGTCGATATAAATTATATTGTACTATGATCACACGTTGATGCATATATATAACACACTTACAAATTAATTGTAACACATGAATTTGTCGTCACGTTTCCGTACACAAAGTACTCAAATGCATTAATTATACATGCATGAAATCATAGTACATTTATATATGTAGATAATAGTGCTCTGAATTTTCAGGTATGACATCATCAAGAAGAAATCCCGCCAGCTCCTCCCCAATTGCTCTTATACGGTCATCTGGTAGGAGGCCGGCCCGCTTCCTTACAATCTTTAAAAGAAGGAGAAAATTAAACAATTATTAATGAAACTCCACACAATTGATATGCATATTATTTTGTCAAAAAAAACTTGTGAACAATGTATAATTACGTACCTCTGCGTTTCTTCGATTTTCGAATTTTTCATAAGTCATCCTATGAATGTACTCGCAAACGTAGTACCCACATAAGAGGGTCCCTTCTGGCTGTTCCAGACACCACTGTTCGAGAATAGAATTCAACACATTAAGTTTGGTAATGGTATTGCAAACTACATTAATTCATGGATATAGGTATAGTACTACTTACTTGGTTCAGAGTCCATACCAGCTTCTCGTGCCATTTACCGGGTACTTCCTTGACGAATGTCTGCCATGCTCTACTCGACAAAGAAAGAACAAAACATCTGTTATTAATTAATTACTTGATATCACGAAATGAATGAAAGAGAGGTCGGTATAGTAATGTGATAAGAATTTAAATTACTCTTTCATGACATCAAACAAGCTCTTGTACTCTCTAGGGTCTCTCCTTAATGAGTCGTAGACTTCAATTATTTCCTGGTGATATCTAATGACCACGAGAATAAAGTGGTAGCTGCAAATTTACATACAGAGGCATGCGCATATAACTCATCAATTAGACTTAAGATACCGGGTGAGCAAAAATAGAATGTGTACAAGCAATTAGTAACACTTACCTAAAGTTGTAAGGAAGAAATATTTCTTTTTTGTCTTGGTGTCGCTTGAAAGCCTCTATCATTACTCCCTTTACAACTTGTGGTTTCTTCCTTATGCTCACTTCATGAATAACATTAGGGTCCATGAAACCAATCTCCACCGGTTTTATTATTTCCCTTTTGTAGTCGATCATCTTCTTTCTGCACAAATAGCGTACCAAAATTAGAATGTGCTGTGAGCTATATATATAAAGACTTAATTAAATTACAAAAATAAATAACTTACAGACAAAAGATACTGATGATTGCTTTATCGAGGGGTAAACCATTGTATAATTGGAAAAGTTCGGAGAAATCAATTTGCACACCGTAGTCATCGTAGACGTGTTCCTCCTTTCTAACTTTTGCCATGATACCTATTATACCTTTCTTTGCGACTTTCATGTACCATGAATTCAACTGACGCATCCTTGTTGGTAGTAACTTCGCGCCGGCCCCGGTGCCGCCGGTGGAGCGCACGGAGTACCCGGCGCTCCCGGAGGGGATGGACGACCTCGACCAATGGTTGGAGGTCGACTCCGACGGCGAGGCCGCCCCCATGGACGAGGACGACGACGTCGACGACGCCATGAAGGCAGCCATGGCGGCGTCCCGGCAGGCCTTCGTCGACGACGAGCGCCGCCGCTGGGAGATGGTGGTGCAGGACGCACTGCCGCCGCCGCCGCCGCCGCACGGTCTGCCGCCGCAGGGACCGCCTCCGCCACAGGGACAGCCGGGGCTGGCCTGGCAGGCCCTCGTCCAGGAGGAGGAGGCCTACGACCCGCCGGAGGAGGAGTACGAGGAGCCGGCGAGATTCCCACCGGAGCTGTTCGGGCAGTCGTGGGTATTCACGACTGTGCCCCAGCTGCCGCCGGACGCCATCCTGGAGGAGCCAGGGACGCCGCCGCGGGACGTCCCCATGGAGCAGCAGCAGCAGCCGCCGCCGCCGCCTGCGCATCTGTGGGAGGCACCACCGTACGTCGTCCTCTCCGACGAGGAGGGCGACGAGGACTAGCTAGGACCTCCCCCTCCCCCCTAAATAAATGAAGTTTATTTCCTATCTACGAACTGTCCCCGCCGCCGATTTAAGGTCACCGGACCACCGCCGCCGCCGATTCTAGCTAGGGTTTGTGCCATCGGACCACCGCCGCGCCGATCTAGAGTTTGAGAGGGCCGTACCTTAGGCGGAGCGCGCGGGGGACGGCGGCGAGGAAGAGGGACGCGAGCGACGGCGGCGGCGGCGGCGGCCAGATTTTGGCAGCCTGGCGGCGTCGTCGCGTGAGAGGAGCCCGGAGGCGTCTGCGTCTTGGGCCTGGCGGCAAAAATGGGGAAGAAATCTGCGGAGAGGGACCAAGTAGGCTCAAATCGGCCTTTAGTCCCGGTCCGTGACACCAACCGGGACTAAAGACCCCTATAGTCCCGGTTGGTGTCACGGACCGGGACTAAAGGTGGGCTTTTTGGCGCGCTAAGTTTCGCAGCGGCCCGAAAATGGCCTTTAGTCCCGGTTGTAGCCACGGACCGGGACTAAACGGCCGTTTGTATTTTTTTCTTCATTTTATGAATGTTTTCAAATGTTCATATTTTATAAACTTTACATGTTTCCAAATGTAAATATGAATATGTTATATATATTGAACATTTAAATAGATGAGTTGAGTAAAACCGTTGTACTAATAAAATCCGAGGTTAGGATAAATATATTCAACATTTTAAATATTTAATGAAAAACCCTCAACTTTTTAACAGTCAAAACAAAATTCTACCAATTATTACACATATGTATAGAACAAGTTAGGATAAATAAATATCTCATACATTATTACAAATGACCACAATACATCAACATCATTCAACACTTCTTCGTGTCTGTCATTTTTTCTTCTTATCGCGTCGTATCCATGGACAATCTTCATCATTCAACCCGATGGTTGGGTCAATTTTCACTGTGAAGGGGGGAATTTCATCAAACTTATTGTAATCTTCTGACATGTCTGTCTTGTCCTCCACTCCCACGATGCTTCTTTTCCCTGAAAGAACTATGTGGCGCTTTGGCTCGATGTCGTACGATGCATTCACTGCTTGCTTATCTTTTCTTTTCTTCGGTCTGCTAGACATGTCCTTCACATAGAAAACCTGAGCCACTTCACTGGCTAGGACGAATGGTTCGGTGTCGTATCCAAGATTCTGCATATCCACTGTAGTTATTCCGTACTTCGGGTCTACATGTACCCCGCCTGTCAGGTTGAACCATTTGCACTTGAACAAAGGGACTTTAAAAAATGGTCCATATTCAAGTTCCCATATCTCCTCTATGTAACCATAATATGTGTCCTTTTGCCCATTGCTGTTTGTTGCATCAAAGCGGATACCACTGTTTTGGTTGGTGCTCTTTTTATCTTGATTGGCCGTGTAAAATGTATTTCCATTTATCTCATACCCTTGATAAGTCAATATAGTCGAAGATGGTGCATTGGCCAACAAGTATAGCTGTTCTCCAACAGTGCTGTCATTAAAGAGACGTGTTCGCAACCAACCTCCGAAATTCTTCACGTGTTCTTCATCAATCCAATATTTAGATTGCTCTGGGAAGTTCAAACGTAGAATATTCTTATGTTCCTCGATATACGGAGCCACCAAGCTGGAATTATGTAGAACCGTGTAGTGTGCTTGACTATAAGAATGCCCGTCCATACATATTATTGCTTTCTTTCCCAGCGTGCCTTTTCCCCGCAGTCTCCCCTCATAGCGTGATTGAGGAACCCCGATTGCCTTGAGGTCAGGAATAAAATCAACACAAAACTCAATGACCTCCTCTATTCCATAGCCCTTGGATATGCTTCCTTCTGGCCTAGCACGGTTATGAACGTACTTCTTTAGGACTCCCATGAACCTCTCAAAGGGGAACATGTTGTGTAGAAATACGGGACCGAGAACGAAAATCTCTTCGACTAGATGAACTATGAGGTGCGTCATAATATTGAAGAAGGAGGGTGGGAACACCAACTCGAAGCTGACAAGACATAGGACCACTTCCTTCTGTAAATCCGGCAGAGTTACTGGATTGATGACCTTCTGAGAAATTGCATTGAGGAATGCACATAGCTTAACAATGGGTACTCGAACATTTTCCGGCAGGAGCCCCCTCAGTGCAATCGGAAGTAATTGTGTCATAATCACGTGGCAGTCATGAGACTTTAGGTTCTGAAACTTCAACTCTGTCATGTTAATTATTCCCTTTATATTCGACGAGAAGCCTGACGGGACCTTGATACTGTTTAGTACTTCAAAAAAGATCTTCTTCTCTTCTTTGGTAAGAGCGTAGCTGGCAGGACCTTGATACTTCTCTGCATTCAGGTTGTCTCGTTCGTGCATATGTTGCTGGTCCAGCCGTGATTCCGGTGTATTTTTCGTCTTCCCATACACGCCCAAGAAGTTTAGTAGGTTCACGCAGAGATTTTTCGTCACGTGCATCACGTCGATTGCAGACTGAACCTCTAGGATTTTCCAATAGGGTAACTCCCAGAATATAGATTTCTTCTTCCACATCGGCACGTGTCCGTCAGCATCATTTGGAACAGATTGTCCGCCAAGACCCTTTCCAAAGATTACTTTTAAATCCTTTACCATATCATATATAACATCCCCAGTAGGCCGTCTAGGCTTTGGCCGGTGATCTGGCAAACCTTTGAAATGCTTGCCTTTCCTTCTTACGATGTGCCTTTCCGGAAGAAACCGACGATGCCCCAGGTACACATTCTTGTTTCCCAGATATATACTTTCAGTATCACCTAAACAGTGTGTGCATGCATTGTATCCCTTGTTTGACTGTCCTGATATGTTACTAAGAGCTGGCCAATCATTGATGGTCACGAACAGCAATGCTCGTAGGTCAAATTCATCTTGTTTGTGCTCATCCCAAACACGTATACCTTCTTCGCGCCACAATTGTAAAAGTTCTTCAACTAATGGCCTCAGGTACACATCAATGTCGTTGCCGGGTTGCTTCGGGCCTTGGATGAGTACTGGCATCATAATGAACTTCCGCTTCATGCACAACCAAGGAGGAAGGTTATAGATGCATAGAGTCACAGGCCAGGTGCTATGACTGGAGCTCTGCTCTCCAAAGGGATTAAAGCCATCTGTACTTAGACCAAATCTTAAGTTCCTTGCGTCATCTGCAAATGTCGGAAACTCTCTGTCAATTTTTCTCCACTGCGACCCATCAGCAGGGTGTCTGAGCATCACGTCTTTCTTACGGTCTTCCTTGTGCCATCGCAACAACTTGGCATGCTCTTTGTTTTGGAACAAACGTTTCAACCGTGGTATTATAGGAGCATACCACATCACCTTCGCAGGAACTCTCTTCCTGGGGCGCGCCTCGTCCTCAACTTCACCAGGGTCATCTCGCCTGATCTTATACCTCAATGCACCGCATACCGGACATGCATTCAAATTCTCGTACTCCTCGCCGCGGTAGAGGATACAGTCATTGATGCACGCATGTATCTTCTGCACCTCTAATCCTAGTGGGCAGACAACCTTCTTTGCTTCGTACGTACTGGGGGGCAATACGTTATCTTTTGGAAGCATCTTCTTTATTATTTTCAGCAATTTTTCAAATCCCTTGTCAGAAGTACCATTCTCTGCCTTCCATTGCAGCAATTCCAGTGTGGTGCCCAGCTTTTTCTGCCCATCTTCACAATTTGGGTACAACAATTTGTTGTGATCCTCTAACATTCTCTCCAACTTCAACCTCTCGTTTTGACTTCCACAGTTTATCTTCGCATCAAGAATGGCCCGACGAAGATCGTCATCGGGCTCATCAACAATGGGCTCTTTTTCAGCTTCATCTTCCCCCATTGATGTACCACCGTGATCAGTGAACATAGGATAGTTGTCATTATCCTCTTCTTCCTCATTGTCTTCCATTATAACTCCTCTTTCTCCATGCTTGGTCCAACAATTATAACCGGCCATGAAACCGGACTTCAACAGGTGGACGTGAATGGTTTGTGAGGTAGAGTAGTCCTGAGTATTCTTGCAGACACTACATGGACATGAAATAAAACCATTTGGCGGCTTGTTTTTCTCAGCCACTTGGAGAAAATAATGCATGCCATTAATAAAGTCGGGATAACGTCGGTCACTGTACATCCATTGCCGACTCATCTGACTCATCTGCATTATATAAATAAAATATAAAAAACCATTAACACTATTTCTTCAATATATAACAGTGATAAAGTGAATTAATATATAAGTTCATCACATTCAAACCAAAGTAGAGCAAATAACCAAATGTAATACATATAGTCTCACAAACATACATTGGTTCAAACTAACATACAACTATCTAAAGAATTTAAGCCCAACAACAAATGCGATAAAAATCACAACTATGGTAACTATCGAACCAACACCATAATGATACCAAGCCTCTTTATGAATGGCATAATTTCTAATTTTTCTAATCTTCAAGCGCATTGCATCCATCTTGATCTTGTGCTCATCGACGATGTCGGCAATATGGAGCTCCAATTTCATCTTCTCTTCTAGGGTTTGGAGACGGAGATTTTCACTTCTTTCCAGTTTTGCTTTCAAATCATTAATTTCATTTTCAAAAAACTCGATGATAGGGTCGGTTGGAATTTCCGGTTCAACAACGACATCCGGATCGTCATAGACCGGACGAGGACCGACGGGGACGGATATCAAAACCATGACACACTATACATATAAAAAAAGTAAGATAATATACATGCATCTAAAGTATATCAATAAGTTAAAAAGGGATAAAAACAAGACTCACCGAGGAGGTGCCGGCGACGGGATGGCGCGGGCGATCGACGATGGTAAAGATGGTCACCGGACAACTGTAAACCCAATACATTATACTTTAATTTGAGCTAAAATTGCATGTAAAAAAAATGAAATCTCTTACTTAGGCATTTCATCAAACACCTTGCTAGCACTAGAAAAATAAAATTTGCTAAGTAGCACCAAAATGAGCTAAAAAAGGAACACCGGAGTGCTAACCGTCGGGTAGATGAGGTGCCGCCAAACTTGACAAATGGTGGAGAAAATAGGGGCCGAACTCGTGGTTGGGAGGAGCAAGGGTTAAGAAAATGGAGATGAACCCGGAGCTCAAAAATGGCCACGGCCTGGCCACGGCCGGGTCGGGGGGTGGAAGATGATATAGAATATATTTAGTCCCGGTCCGTAACAAGGACCGGTACTAAAGTCCCTCCATTAGTCCCGGTCTGTAAATAGAACCGGGACAGTGCATTGTCCGGGCTGGTCCCACCTCTGTCGCCTCCTCCCGCATCCCTTTGTCACCGGTTCGTAACACGAACCGGGACGGTAGGTCCCCTACGAACCGGGACTGGTCCTGGCGGGCGCCCTGGGACCAATGACCGGGACTAGTGCCACGATTGGTACCGGTCCGTAAGGGAACCGGGACGGAAGGGCCAAACCGAAGCCCCTGTTTCCACTAGTGAAGCAGATGCACAGAAATAACTTACTAGTTTATCTATGGAAATATACTTACATCCATATTAGCACAACATTCCATAAATATTGGGTGGTATGTGCTTACAACTTCCAGCGTACACATGAAAATACCGAACGAGGTTTTACAAATGCGCTGAACAATATTGGAAAGGATTAAACAATGTCGAGAGTGAGGGAAAGAGAATGTTTATTAGATTTGTGTTACGGTGGTTGCCGTAAATTACCAAACTTTTGAAATTGTAAGATGACCATGCATGACAACATATTCATGCATAACATAGCAAAAATGAATAAACACAACCGCATACAGCCCAAGATGGCACTGAGTAACAAGACAGCAGAATATTTAGTTATAAGACAGACATTAGATTTAAATTTAGTTTATAGATTTTAATTATGGAAAGTTAGACACCAACAAATAACCCAAAGAGGGAGAATCAAAGATAAAGGCCCGGTTCTTTTGCGAGCTTAAAAAATAAGATGCCCCCTCCCCAACTTCTCCCATAAGCCATAGAGCTTATTACTTGAAGCTTCTAAACTAATCATCCTATAACTAAACTAGAATCTCCAAGCAATAAGCCAGGTGTCTTATAAAATAAGCGGGGGAGGAGGCAGCTTATTTTTTAAGCATGCAAAGGAACTGGTCCAAAGTAGTACAGAACTTTGTACTTCTTGTATATCCAGATCCTTAGCAACAAACTGAAAAAAAACTCATAAGAAGAATTAACCAAATAAATGTTATCATGATGTATTCAGGCTATACACTAAATTTGAAAAATATTATAGTTATATTTAAGTCATATCAAGCTATTTACTGTGACACAATCAAAATTTTGTGATGTTAGAGAAAATGTTTGCCACGAAGCAACACATCTTACAATAAATGTTGCTTCATCAAAGTTGGTCATGTTATGTACCATCTTACAATTTTCAATATCATTTTCTTTTATAGTAGGAATAGTATCATTATAATTATTGTAGTGTCGATTGGTACATTCCAAATGCAAGTTTCCTCTATTGATCAATTTCAAAATATATTAGCTTACGTCTTACTAGTATGAGGTAATAGGTCTACTTGAACTAAAAGGAATGAATCATCCAAATTAATTGGTTTGGAGCATCTCAAAATTTCTCAAGATATTTTGTACTAATAGTGAAGGGCTAAACCTTTTTGGGTGGACATATTCGTAACGAACAAGACAATCGTAAAGAAGAAATGTCTTCCCTTATTCTTTCACATAATCTAGAGAAGGGAAAAAAATAAAGTCATTCAACGCATTATCTATTAGTGTCCACCCCAACAATTAATTAAGTTTTATTAGAAATTTGTGTGTCCATGGGCTTATGTTATAATGGGTAAAATGGTCTTTTTTAATTTTTAAAGAATCATTCCTTGGCCAAGCCAAAGCAATCTTCTCTCTCTATGTCTTCCTACTAAGAAAAACCAACGTGACAAACCTAATGTAAGGCTCAGATCATCACATTGCACAAGCTCTAATAACAGTGCAATAGGATCATTGTTATGGAACTTATTTCTTAGGCTCTCATTCATATTGACTACAACAATAGTAACTTGTCAAATTAATGATGTGGGAATAAAGTTTCTGTAACATAGAGTTAGCCATTGTTATGCTGCGGTTTTTGCTCAACAATACTATTTTGCCGTAAGCAACATATTTTCTGGAACCATGCTTGCCAATATTGGCAACATTTGCTTTTAGTGAAAAAGAGTGAATACTGAAAAATTCCTTTGTTTTTTTGTCTACTAAGGTTTCCATATTGAGAAGGTTTCTTTCAAACAATACTGTTATTAATCGTAATGGAAGTGCTAAAGTTCCAGCTTCAAGTTTCTCAGTAAGTTCAAGAACATTTTGGGATAAAATAAAGAACAATGAGAAACTTGATATTCCGTCTCATTAGGTATTGGAGATGATGTACTAACATTGAAAACTGTGAGGCATATAGTGTTTACTATTCTGTTGGACTGGCTATAATTTATCTATAATCAGGAGACCCTTTCTATATTATTTTGTCGACAAATAGCGGACAGTGCTCTTAAATCCGTAGATTCCCATGAGGTATATTTATATCAATTTGTATAGTGGAATCACCTTTTAGCATGTTCTTTCCTGGAAGATACTAATGTTTATATTCCTTGTTCTTCGTCGTATTTTGTTAACAAGGACTACAAGCTTTTAAAAATTGAAGAATCTCCGAAGCGCTTCAGAGATATTTCAGATAAACTTCTGGGAAGGATCATAACCATGTACGTAATTACTTTCACGCCTTTCATTTTTTGTCCGAATAGAAGAAAAAAGTTAGGAGACAGAGAGCGTGTGTATATAGAGAGGGAGTGAGCTATACATATATTCTTGCATTCCATATCAAGTTAGATATTTTGTATAATACATAATAAAATCTCATGCAACTGAGATCTAGGTGTTAAGACGCTTAAACGGTTGCTTAGATCTTTTATTAAAGATAACTACACAGAGAACCCGTACAATATAGGTAAAACCCATTACAAACAACATAAAGCTGGGCTCGATTATCTACCAAAGGATGTAATGGTTAATCACAAGAACCTATTATTCCATGTCTTAATGTTTCACTATGTTTATTTCAGGTATGATACTGAAACAGAAAAGTATGATCCAAAAGTAAGAGATAATGAACGACAATATATGGTAGATAAACAAATGAAGGTAAGCCGCACTTAAAGGTTTTGTAATATGTAAAGCTCTTTGTACAATATTTAAGCAAATAGGACTAGCACCGAAAATAAGAAGAAGCAAGCCGATGTTGGTTAAGGTAATCCACTTCGAGAAAATATGGTTTCTTGTCCAACAATCATTAAAAATATAACCAAAATACATGTTATACATGGGGTGGAATTTAGTATAAAAATATTTGACTAACTGTATTGTTACACATATACGCATTTAGGTCATTGTAGAAAGTAGAGGAGAGACGATATTTGGTAACGCAGTTCAGCGATCAATGCCTATATCTGTGGGATATGCTTAATGGGTGCTCCTCCCAATGTACCAATTAAGGTACCGTCGTAGAAAATCGCCCATCACGGTATACATACACATCAGATCTTTAAATACCACACCGGTATAGCGCCCCTGCCACGGGCACCGGACCGTCCTCAAAACGGAAACTTTCGTCTAGTCAATTGTAGCTATCACCGGTGCCTTTATACAGGAGGCCTTGGTGACAACGTTCGATTCCAACACTACAACCTACTACGTATCCATGTCCAATTGTAGCCTATACACATATTCGACATAAACTTCAACAAACTTCACCTGGCGCGTTCGACATATTCAACATATTCGACAACTTCGACATATTCGACATAAACTTCAACAAACTTCGCGTGAACATCTGTGTATGTTGGACTTGGTGTTATTTTGTTCAGTGCTCACTCGCACACTATTAGGAAAAAACCTTATAGAAAATACAATAGAGTCGGCGCACCCAATTATTGGTGCGCCGCTGGTACTTACCGCTGGCGCGCAGGTAGAAACACGTGTCGGCGGTAAAAAGATACCCCCGGCGCACATGCTATTAAGCGCGCCGTCGCTAAAGGGGAAATCAAGCCCGCCCCACCCGCCCATACCCGCGGCGCATATTATTAGCGCACACCGGTGCTAACACGAGTACTGCCGGCGCACAATCTCTAGCACGCGCCGGCGCTAANTCTTTGTCTAAAAAGACCACCGTGGGATCGCATCCAGCCTGTCACCCAACGGTATTAAGTTGCAAGCAACAGACAATTGCATTAAGTAAAGTGCATGAAGTAAGCAATACTAATATCAAATAGACATTAACACCGCTGTTTTACCCTTAGGTAGCAACAGCACACCCTCGCCCTTAGACGTTTCTGTCACTCGTGCCCAGGAACAAAAGGGGGCATGAACCCACTATCTAGCATAAATACCCTCTCTTGGAGATTCATACAATCACTTGGCCAAAGTAACTACGCACATCGGAGAGCATGCAAGAACATAAATTACTCATATAAGAATCATGCACAATCTGAACATAACTTCATAATCCATCGGATCCCAGCAAACACATCACGTAGCATTACAATAATCGATCTTGATCATGTTAGGCAGCTCACAAGATCATAAGACATGAAGCACAAGAGAGAGAGAGACTACCAACTAGCTACTGCCATGGACCCGTAGTCCAAGGTGAGACTACTCACAAATCATCCCGGAGGAAGGTATGACGATGAAGAGCCCTCCGGGATCGATCTCCCCTCCGACAGAGTGCCGGGATCAGCTTCAGATTGGACCCCGAACTAGGGTTTTCGGTGACGGCGCGTCAGGGTCGAGTTTCTGGAAAATAATGGCCGCCTCGACATTTTTAGGTTTAATGTGAATTTATAGGCGTCGAAGGGGGCCGAGGAGGTCCCCCACGGGCAGGGTCAGGCCCCACCCGCGGGTGGCCCCCAGGCCGCGGCAGCAGGCCGCCCCTGGCCTGTGGGTGGCCCCCAGGTCTGCCCTTTGGTGTCCTGGTGCCTTCCATCGAGTAAAAAATTCCCCGTAAATTTTCGTCCAATTCCGAGAATATTTCCAGAAGTAAATTTCTGAAACAAAAAGACAGCAGAAACAGGGAACTGGCACTTGGCATCTTGTCAATAGGTTAGTCCGACAAAAGACATAAAAATGATATAAATGACAGTAAAAACATGTGACAATATCACAAAACTAGCATGGATCACTCAAAAATTATAGGTACGTTTGAGACGTATCAGCATCCCAAGCTTAACTCCTACTCGTCCTTGAGTAGGTAAGTGATAACAAATAATTTTTGATGAGACATGCAACCAACACAATCTTGATCAAGATAATAATGAAAAGCACATGAAGTGAATAAGGTGATCCAAAACAATTGTCTATAGTTGACATTAAGCAAACAATGATTAACAAACGCTAGCTAACAAATGCTAGAAACTTTTCATGAATAAGTGCGTTGGAAACATGGAACCATACATAAGGTTTAGAAAGAAGAATTGCGAATTATGTCTCCAATATAAAGTATCAATCATTCTTCAAAGCATCTAATTAGTCATTCATCAAAATAGCCAAGCTCAAGTCAGGTGTCCTAATCCATCTACTTCACAAATCAACTGTTTTGAAGTCTACTCAACTAGTGCAAGTAAGAAGTGGCTTTGGCACCATGATGTTATGGCAAAGAGAACAATGATGGAGGTTTGGAAGGTCAAAAAGAAAGGCTCAAACAGTGGAGAAAGTAACCACAAGACAGAAGGAAGTCCCATAATTGACACCGTATGAGGAGTAGTGATTGCCATGCAACGGATGCACATAGAGCTATAAGTGTATGAAAGCTCTCCAATGGAACTAGTGGGGTTGCATCCAACTTGCTTGCTCATGAAGACCTAGAGCTCACTTGAGTAGGCTCATCCTTGGAATATACAAACCAAGTTCTATAACGTTAATTCCCCACATAGTTATACAAATGAAACATGAAAACTCTCTATAATAAAGTGTAGGTGCTAAAGCACAAGTGTGGAATAAAGGATAGTAGTGTTGCCCCCTCTCTCTTTTATATTTCTCTTCTTTTTTTTTTAATTGTGGCCTCCGTGGCTCTTATAAATTTTCTCTCATTGGTCTCTTTTGGACTCGTTTATGTGGCCACTTTGGACTCTTTTCAATATGCTCACAGGTAGGGGCAACACTCTATTTTTACAAGATGATCATCACACTTTTGGTACTCATAACTCATAAGACTAATACATGATGTATAAAAGAAGATATGCATGATCGAGCGTAGTGTGAAAAAAAATGTAGAACATGTGGCAAGCCACGCTGCACACTAACTCAATGATAAGGCAAACTATATGATAATGAAGAACGACAGCAAGTCATGTAATGTAATGATGGATGTTGCATGGCAATGTATCTCGGAACGGCTATGGAAATGACGTGATAGGTAGGTATGGTGGCTGTTTTGAGTAAGATAGTTGGCCATGTGTAGGAGAAAAGGATGAAGTTCTCCCACGGGGTTGGATGTGCTCGTGAAGTATGCACCAATCTCAATGTCAGATAGGTCATTGCGCAGCACCGAAGAGGCTAGCAAAATATGGAAGTGGAAGTGCCAAAAACCAAAACTAAACAATGCATTTCATATATTGCAAACAACTAGCAGTTTCAATGTTCCACAAATGGTTAGAGACACCCCGAGAGGGATCGTGGCGGCGACACAAGTGCCCCGTTGGCTTCCCTGACCGTTGCAGTAACTACCCACTAGGAACTTATTTTCAACTTAGTAGAATTCATGACACATTAGCATTGTTGACTTAGGTTGTTTAGTTCAGAAAAGTACGGCTCCACGCTTTAATAACACCTCTCCACTAATCAGCTCTAACACCATTAACCAACACATTTTAACCATTGGTTATTTTAGTGCCTCAAAACAATTGAAGGGTATCAAATTATCCACATAGTGATCTACAAGACTATGCAGGTTTTTCTACTTCATACCACTGCCACATGCATAGCATTTTTCCGATCTAACACATTAACCAAGCAACCAAAACAACTCTACAACAAATATAAGTGAAGAACAAGAGAGTTTAACTTAACAACTAGCAGCTCTAAACAAGATAAAAGCTAAAAGCGAGAGCTTACTAGAAAACAGACAGTAGCTAAGAATACTCAAAAAGATATAAGCGAAGCAAAGGAGTATTCAAACGAAAAAGCGGAGCGTGTCTCTCTCCCACACAAATAAATCTAGGATCCAACAAAGATATGACCAGCAAACAAACAAACAAAACTGAAAGTAAAAAGAGCTCCAAGCATAGCACATAATATGTAAAGTGATAAAAACAAATTTCAATGAAGACGACCTTATGATAGTCGATGAAGATGAAGGGATGCCTTGGGCATCCCCAAGCTTTGACTCTTGATAGTTCTTGATATTCAAAGGGGGTGCCATGGGGGCATCCCCAAGCTTGAGCTCTGATCCATCCTCGATTTCTTCATATTCCTCTCCTTTGGAACTTAAAAACTCACTTCACACAAAACTTCTCATAATTTGATTAGAGTGTTAGTGCTCATAAATTAAAATTCACATGTGTTCAAATCATGACAAATTGCAAACCAACTTCATTAGACATTATCTACTGTTTACTAAGCCTCAATGTGGCACTCCACCCCTAGAGTATCACATATGACGATGGTAAAGAGACAAATGCAAAATAAAAGCAGTATCTGTCAAAATCTGAACAGTCTGTAAAGATCGAATTTTTCAAGGCACTTCTGCAGCTTAAATCAAAAAACGTAAAACTAACGAAAGCTAGATAAAAGCATCAGGCTTGCTGTACAAAATTATCAGAAAAAGATAAAAGCCTGGCGATTTTAGGATTTTCGTGCAACAGGCGCACAGAATCTATTTTTGGGCAGCAACACAATACCTCGCACTTTCAATGCATTAGAGGCTAAACTTGGCACAAAAAACCAAAAAAAAAAGATACAATGAAGTTACTACAGAGGTAATAACTTCATGACTCAAGAAAATCAAAAAGCAAACTGAAAATAAAAGATGGGTGGCCTCCCAACAAGTGCTTTTCTTTAACGCCTTTTAGCTAGACGCAATGATTTAAATAATGCTCTAATAAGAATAAGAGTTGACTAAAGTGAGCATCAAGAAATAAATACCAAACATATTTAAGCCTAACCCACTTCCTATGCATAGGCATCTTGTACAAAAATAATCCATTGAAGCATAAAGCTAGTAGCATAGGAAGATAAAGCAAGTGCAACTTCAAAACTTGCAACAAAAAGAGAGGTGTCTTAGTAACATGAGAACTCCAACAACCATATTTTCCTCTCTCATAATAATTTTCAGTAACATCATGAACAAAGTCAACAATATATCTATCACTTAAAACAGGCTTTTCATGATCTACAAGCACATAATTTCGGTCCATCTCAAAAATAGTGGGATCAAACCCACTTTCAATAGAATTATAATGTTTATCATCAAGTAACATAGGACCATCGTCAAGAGCATTATCATATAAACTTTATAAGCACAACTCTTCATTAACATGTATCTCAATGGTAGGAACAAATAAAGGATTATAAGAGGATTTATCAATATAGCACGGATTATCATAAATAACAAGATCATTTTTATCAAAAAGGGATGTTTAAAAAGAATCAATGGGATCATAGCATTCATTCTCATTTTGTAAGGAAGGAGGACAATCAAATAATGTATGAGATAGAGAGTTACTCTCATTAGAAGGTAGATATGGGTAGCTACTCCATTCTTCCTCCTCTTGTTCGTCACTCTCCTCCTCATTTTCATCCAATGAGCTTCCAGTTTCAATAATTTCTTCTTCCCTAGGCTCCTACACGGCATTAGTCTCTTCTTCTGGGGGAGATAAACCCTTAAGATATTCAATAATATAACAATTTTCATCTTTGTAATTATCCATGCAATAATTAAGTATAGCAAAACTTTCAGATTTATAAGGAGCATCATTATTATTTTCAATCAAAGAAGAAATTTCGTAAGCACCCTTCCACGCAATAAATTCTTCAATAGGCTCCACATCATAAAAATCATAGTTTCCCTTAGCATAAGATGCTAAGGTTTCATTATCATTACCAGCACATTGAAAAGGAAGGTGTTTAAAATTAATGCTACAACTAGACTCATCACAGCAGTAAGACATATCATAATTTAAGCACAAGTCTCTAGCATAATTGTTCAGAGTATTAATTATTTTCCATAAGTGTATCCCTTTCTGTGACAAGTGGTATTCCTTATAATATTCTTGTTGATCCTCCGTGAACCCGGCCTGCCAATAAGATCTAGTTTCAAAGAAGTTAACCATTGAGAACAACCAAAAAACTAAGCATACTAATAAAACAGGATAAAAGACTACACTAATTTTTTGGGTTTTAAAATTTTGAGACAGGAAAATAAACTAAACGAGAAATAAAGCAAGCAAGACAAAAACAAAGTAAAGTGATTGAGAGTGTGAGACTCCCCTTGCTGTAGCTCCAAAGTCCCCGGCAACGGCGCCAGAAAAGAGCTTGCTGCTGTATTAAAATAAGTTGGGTGGTGCCCCAAGCGAAGGCGAAATTGCAGCTAGTAACAGTTTTCCCTCGTTTAACGAACCGAGGTTTAACGAACCAGTAGGACTTTGAAATCAACAACAAGGTGAATGTTGAAGATCTCTGGCGCTTGACCTTCAATAGACGTGGACCTGCACACACTCAACCAAAATACTTTGCCCCCAACGGCGGAAAGGTTGTCAATCTTTTCGGTCTCGTAGAAAACAAAGCGGTTAATTGTATGATGAAATAGATAAAATATGAAAAATGACCAGAGGAATAATGATGATTAAAAGCAAGTAAATGAGGTTATAAACAATGTAAAAAGATGCACCGGGGGCCATGGGTTCACCAGTGGAGTCTCTCAAGTAAATAAAATATGCATGTGATGGGTGAACGAATTACAGCTAGGCAATTGACAAGATCATGATAAAAACCCAATTTAGCTATGACAAAAAGGACATGATAATATTTATGGAGGCATCACGACAAGGAACAAAGACCGTTGAGTCCAACTGCGTCTTTGTCTAAAAAGTCCACCATGGGATCGCTATCCAGCCTGTCACCCAACGGTATTAAGTTGCAAGCAACAGACAATTGCATTAAGTAATGTGCATGAAGTAAGCAATACTAATATCAAAATAGACATTAACACCACTGTTTTACCCTTAGTAGCAACAGCACACCCTCGCCCTTAGACGTTTCTGTCACTCGTGCCCAGGAACAAAAGGGGGCATGAACCCACTATCTAGCATAAATACCCTCTTTTGGAGATACATACAATCACTTGGCCAAAGTAACTACGCACATCGGAGAGCATGCAAGAACATAAATTACTCATATAAGAATCATGCACAATCTGAACATAACTTCATAATCCTTCGGATCCCAGCAAACACATCACATAGCATTACAATAATCGATCTTGATCATGTTAGGCAGCTCACAAGATCATAAGACATGAAGCACAAGAGAGAGAGACTACCAGCTAGCTACTGCCATGGACCTGTAGTCCAAGGTGAGACTACTCACAAATCATCCCGGAGGAAGGCATGACGATGAAGAGCCCTCCAGGATCGATCTCCCCTCCGGCAGAGTGCCGGGATCAGCTTCAGATTGGACCCCGAACTAGGATTTTCGGTGACGGCGCGTCGGGGTCGAGTTTCTGGAAAATAATGGCCGCCTCGATGTTTTTAGGTTTAATGTGAATTTATATGCGTCGGAGGGGGCCGAGGAGGTGCCTCACGGGCAGGGGCGGGCCCCACCAGCGGGTGGCCCCCAGGCCGCGGCAGCAGACCGCCCCTGGCCTGTGGGTGGCCCCCAGGGCTGCCCTTTGGTGTCCTGGTGCCTTCCGTCGAGTAAAAATTCCCCGTAAATTTTCGTCCAATTCCGAGAATATTTCCAGATGTAAATTTCTGAAACAAAAAGACAGCAGAAACAGGGAACTGGCACTTGGCATCTTGTCAATAGGTTAGTCCGACAAAATGCATAAAAATGATATAAATGACATTAAAAACATGTGACAATATCACACAACTAGCATGGATCACTCAAAAATTATAGATACGTTTGAGACGTATCAGCCCCCAAAAACCCTAGCGAGAGTGCCGCCAGGCTGCCCGTGCTCGAGCCCGTCGCGCCGCCATTGCCGCCGGTAAGACCTCCAGCTCCGGCCGCTTTCCGACGACCCGAGCCCCTCTTTTTCTTCCTCTCCGCTTCGCCTTGCTCTTGCGCACCGCCTGGACATCGTCTCATATTTTTGCGCTCGCCAGATCGCCGTCGCCGTCTACAACCGAAGCAAACCGCCGCCACCACCAACGCCGACGAGCAACCCCGGGAGGAGGAGAGCATCCCGGACCCCGCCACCTCGCCATCGAGTTCTCCATGTCGTCCTGATCGCCGAGGTAGAAGCCGAGCTTCCTGGAACGTTGTAGAATGCCGGGAACGCGCCGTGCCATGCCGTCGCCGCCGTCTGCCGCCGCTCGCCGAAACCCTAGCACCGCCGGCACGGATGGATCCGTCGTGGTCCGTTGGATCTCGATCCAACGGCCGTGTTTTATTTCTTTAACCGAACCGGTACGGGCCAGTAACGTTGCGCTGTGTGGCAGCCGCGTCAGCTGCTTGGTCAGCGCCGCGTTAGCACCACGTCATCAGCCTATTTTCTGGAATTGTGCCGAGTTGATTTAATTTGGCAGTTTTACAGAAAAACCCCTATAACTTCAAACCCTCATAACTTTGCAACCGTTTGACCAAATTTAGTAAACTTTATATGTTTGAAAACCTCTTGACCTGTAGATAATTATGCCACTGTTTGTTTTCAGTTTTGCCTAGTTTAAAAATTATTCAAGATTCAAATGAGTGATTTGAGTAAATTTGTCATAAATTTAAATCTATAATTTATTTTATATTGGTTTCTTCTGGAAATGACTTAAATTTATGTCCTCTGTCAAGTAGAACCAAAACACAATTTTGTTAGAACCATTCCACCATAAGAATGTTGATTTTTGTTTAAAACATATTTATAACTTGTTTTGCAAACATTGGCCTATCTAGCAATAAACCCTTTTCACCAAGTTCAGCATGTAAACCATATTTATACCTTTGGAACACCACTCTAACCTATTTAAATTTGAAACATTAAAATTTTACTTTGGCCACCCCTTGATCTTTAATGGAAAGCCTCAACCTAAATGCATTGATTCTTTTTGCATATTGAATCAAGTATTAAAACCTGGACCATCAACCTACTTACCTTTGCTACAATCCATGTTTGTTCTTATGTTTGTATATTTGATTGTTGTATTGTTTGTTTATTGTTATCTATTTGTACTGTATAGATTGAACGGAGAGCTACGAGTTACGTTGAAAAGAGTGTGTGAGCAACGACAAGTTTCAAAAGGCAAGTGATACTCCAGCATAAATGACCTGCTATTTTACTATATTGCATTGTAGACTATTTTCCAGTAGCAAGATTGATAAGTTGTTCTCATTAAAAATTATATGCTATGCAAACCTGTTAGGCTAGCCACATGATTTAGCTGACTAGTGACCTATATTAATTTACTAGATTGGCTTGCTGCAAAAATGAATTGTTTTGTTGTATATGAGTTAAGGAAAATCTACTAAATTAATGAATCGCCTGGGTGGATTTTGGAGTTGCTCTATTGGTGGTTTATAGTTGAGTGGCTGCTCAGGCCCAGTTCTGCGGGTACCTTAGTACGTGCACTTGTGCTCTCCACCCAGGGTCTCGAGATTTCATGTCACTCTGTGTCTAGCTTACTTCCACTGCAGCCACTAGTCATATGGGCTCTGTCTTGATTAAGTATGTTGAGTGGACCTGACCGGACGAACAAGCAGATGTAGGGGATGTAGGTGGGTATTGTTCGGACGTGTGTATGGGAAAGCTCTTCTGAAAGATCTCGTCTCGACTCTCTCCTTTCCTTTTCACTAAATGAGTGATATGGAAGTTTGGGCTAGTTGAGTCTAGTGGGGAAAGTGTCACAAACTCTCGAGTGTAATTAGAACTATGATCTTAGCCATGTCCCCGGTTATGGACAATTTGAGTAACTAAACAAGGTGGTTGACAGAAGAATCTCATTCATTCCAATTTCAGAATAAAATTTGATGGGTGAACAAGGGTAGAAGAGATATTGGTTTTCATTCCATGCTTATCTCATTAATAGTTGGTTTTAAAAGAAATGTTTTACAAGTATAGGACAAATATTGCTTTGCGCAAGAGCCTTTCAACTCCACCAGCCAGATATGCATGTAGATGTTAGAAGTTTGCCTTTATGAGTCCACAAGTATCATTTGCCAGATCCATTCAAATGGTTCTGACCAATTTTTCGCTGCAACGCTTTTACCATTGCAGGTTCGTCTGACGATGAGTAAGGAACGCTATAGGTTTCGAGTCTGCAACCAACATGTCTGCCTGTGGCACATGAAGATGATGAGGGCTCTGATACGTCTCAAACGTATCTATAATTTTTGAGTGATCCATGCTAGTTTTCTGATATTGTCACATGTTTTTACTGTCATTTATACCATTTTTATGCATTTTGTTGGACTAACCTATTGACAAGATGCCAAGTGCCAGTTCCCTGTTTCTGCTGTTTTTTTGTTTCAGAAATTTACTTCTGGAAATATTCTCGAAATTGGACGAAAATTTACGGGGAATTTTTACTCGACGGAAGGCACCAGGACACCAAAGGGCAGCCCTGGGGGCCACCCACAGGCCAGGGGCGGCCTGCTGCCGCGGCCTGGGGGCCACCCGCGGGTGGGGCCCGCCCCTGCCTTTGGGGCATCTCCTCGGCCCCCTCCGATGCCTATAAATTCACATTAAACCTAAAAACATCGAGACGGCCATTATTTTCCAGAAACTCGACCCCGACGCGCCGTCACCGAAAACCCTAGTTCGGGGTCCAATCTGAAGCTGATCCCAGCACTCTGCTGGAGGGGAGATCGATCCCGGAGGGCTCTTCATCGCCATGCCTCCTCCGGGATGATTTGTGAGTAGTCTCACCTTGGACTACGGGTCCATGGCAATAGCTAGTTGGTAGTCTCTCTCTCTTATGCTTCATGTCTTATGATCTTGTGAGCTGCCTAACATGATCAAGATCGATTATTGTAATGCTATGTGATGTGTTTGCTGGGATCCGATGGATTATGAAGTTATGTTCAGATTGTACATGATTCTTATATGAGTAATTTATGTTCTTGCATGCTCTCCGATGTGCGTAGTTACTTTGGCCAAGTGATTGTGTGTATCTCCAAGAGAGGGTATTTATGCTAGATAATGGGTTCATGCCCCCTTTTGTTCCTGGGCACGAGTGACAGAAACGTCTAAGGGCGAGGGTGTGCTGTTGCTACTAAGGGTAAAACAGCGGTGTTAATGTCTATTTTGATATTAGTATTGCTTACATCATGCACTTCACTTAATGCAATTGTCTATTGCTTGCAACTTAATACCGTTGGGTGATAGGCTGGATAGCGATCCCACGGTGGACTTTTTAGACAAAGACGCATATGGACTCAACGGTATTTGTTCCTTGTCGTGTTGCCTCCATAAATATTACCATGTCCTTTTTGTCATAATTAAATTGGGTTTGTGTCGTGATCTTGCCAATTGCCTAGCTGTAATTCATTCACCCATCACATGCATATTTTATTTACTTGAGAGACTCCACTAGTGAACCCATGGCCCCCGGTCCATCTTTTTACATTGTTTACAACCTCATTTACTTGCTTTTAATCATCATTATTACTCTGGTCACTTTTCATATTTTATCTATTTCATCATACAATTAACCGCTTTGTTTTCTGCGAGACCGGAAAGATTGACAACCTTTCTGCCGTTGGGGGCAAAGTATTTTGGTTGAGTGTGTGCAGGTCCACGTCTATTGAAGGTCAAGCTCCAGAGATCTTCAACATTCACCTCGTTGTTGATTTCAAAGTCCTACTGGTTCGATAAACCTCGGTTTGTTAAATGAGGGAAAACTGCTACTAGCTGCAATTCCGCCTTCACTTGGGGCACCACCCAACTTATTTTAATACAGCAGCAAGCTCTTTTCTAGCCCCGTTGCCGGAGAGTTTGGAGCTACAGAAAGGGGAGTCTCATACTCTCAATCTCTTTACTTTGTTTTTGTCTTGCTTGCTTTATATCTCGTTTAGTTTATTTTCCTGTTTCAAAATTTTAAAACCCAAAAAATTAGTGTAGTCTTTATTCATGTCTTGTTATTTATCTTGTCGTTATGTCTTCTACTGAAAACACCAAGTTATGTGACTTTACTAGCACTAATAATAATGATTTCATATGCTCTCCAATTGCTCCACCCGCTACTAAAGCGGAATCTTACGAAATTAAACCTGCCTTGCTAAATCTTGTTATGAAAGAGCAATTTTCTGGTGCTAGTACTGATGATGCTGCCTCTCATTTAAATAACTTTGTTGAGTTATGTGATATGCAAAAGTATAAAGAGGTAGAACGTGACATCATAAAACTGTAACTTTTCCCTTTCTCTTTGAGAGGGAGAGCAAAAGAATGGTTATTGTCTTTGCCTAAAAACAGCATTGATTCTTGGATTAAATGCAAAGATGCTTTCATTGGAAAATATTACCCACCTGCTAAAATCATACAACTAAGGAGTAACATTATTAACTTTAGACAATTTGATAATGAACATGTTGCTCAAGCTTGGGAGAGAATGAAATCTATGGTTAAGAACTGTCCCACACATGGATTAACTATGTGGATGGTTATCCAAACTTTTTATGCAGGTTTGAATTTTTCTTCAAGGAACCTTTTGGACTCGGCCGCGGGAGGCACCTTCATGTACACAACATTAGGTGCAACAACTAAACTCTTGGATGAGATGATGACAAATTATTCACAATGGCACACCGAACGAGCTCCAAGTGGTAAGAAGGTAAATTCTGTCGAGGAAATCTCCTCTTTAAGTGATAAGGTTGATATGATTATGTCTATGCTTGCTAACAATCAGTCCAATATTGATCCCAATAATGTTCCACTTGCTTCATTAATTGCCCTAGAAAAGGATCAAGTTGATGTTAATTTTCTTAATAGAAACAACTTCAACAATAATGCTTATCGAAATAATTTTGGTAGTAACAACTATAAGCCTTATCCTCCCAATAATGGCAACTTTTATGGTAATTCTTATAATCCTAATAAGAATGTGTCCTCTGATCTTGAAAATGTTTTAAATGAATTTATCACTTCGCAAAAAGCTTTTAACAAAATTGTTGAAGAGAAGTTGGAAAAACTGGATAGTCTAGTCTCTAAAGTAGACGTTCTTGCTCATGATGTTGAAATTTTGAAAATTAGAACCACTCCAAATCAAGACAAACATACTGAATCTTTAAATGCTATCTCTCTTCAAATTAATGAAAATGAAAGGATGATGGCTCTCTTGAAAGCTAGGTGGGCTAGAGAGGCTGAAGAAGCTAGAATTGCTGAAATGAATAGGAAAACTGTTAAAGTTTATACTATCCAAACCACTAAAGAGGATCCTCCTAGTTTATTTAAAGATGATGAAATTGATTTTGATAATTGCGATCTTACTGAAGTCATTAAGTTCCTACAAAAACTTGCTAAGACACCGAACGCTAGTAAAATAAATCTTGCCTTTACCAAACACATTACCGATGCTCTTATCAAGGCTAGGGAAGAAAAACTAAAGCTTGAAACCTCTATCCCTAGGAAGTTAGAAGATGGTTGGGAACCCACTATTAAGATGAAAATAAATGACTTTGATTGCAATGCTTTATGTGATCTTGGTGCAAGTGTTTCTGTTATGCCTAAAAGTTTCTATAATATGCTTGATTTAAATCCTTTGGAAGAGTGCTATTTAAATGTTCATCTTGCTGATTCTTCTAAAAAGAAACCTTTGGATAGAGTTGATGATGTCCTTATTGTTGTTAATTATAATTATGTTCCTGTTGATTTTATTGTTATGGATATTGAGTGCAATGCTTCTTGTCCTATTATTTTGGGAAGACCGTTTTTGAGAACTGTTGGTGCTATTATTGATATGAAAGAGGGAAATATAAGGTTTCAGTTCCCCCTTAAAAAAGGGATGGAAAACTTCCCTAGAATGAGAAAGAAGTTTCCTTTTGAATCAATCATAAGGTCAAGCTATGCTCTTGATGTTGCAAAGGCCTCCGAAAAAACTTGATATTTGGCATTGCGCCTAGCTAAAAGGCATTAAAGAAAAGCGCTTGTTGGGAAGCAACCCATCTTTTATTTTCAGTTTGCTTTTTGATTTTCTTGAGTCACGAAGTTATTACCTCTTTAGAAACTTCATTGTATCTTTTTTTTTGGTTTTTGTGCCAAGTTTAGCCTCTAATGCATTGAAAGTGCGAGGTATTGTGTTGCTCTCCAAAAATAGATTCTGCGCGCCTGTTGCACGAAAATCCTAAAATCGCCAGAATTTTATCTTTTTCTGATAAGTTTTTACAGATATCCTGATGCTTTTATCTATCTTTCTTTAGTTTTAAGTTTTTTTATTTGAGCTGCAGAAGTGCCTCGAAAAATTCGATATTTACAGACTGTTCAGATTTTGACAGATTCTGCTTTTATTTCGCATTTGTCTCTTTACCATCATCTTATGTGATACTCTAGGGGTGGAGTGCCACATTGAGGCTTAGTAAATAGTAGCTAATGTTTAATGAAGTTGGTTTGAAATTTGTCATGAGTTGAACACATGTGCATTTTAATTTATGAGCACTAACCCTCTAATCAAATTATGAGAAGTTTTGTGTGAAGGAAGTTTTTAAGCTCCAAAGGAGAGGAATATGAAGAAATCGAGGATGGATCAGAGCTCAAGCTTGGGGATGCCCCCAGGGCACCCCCTTTCAATATCAAGAACTATCAAGAGTCAAAGCTTGGGGATGCCCAAGGCATCCTCTCATCTTCATCGACTATCATAAGGTCGTCTTCGTTGAACGTCGTTTTTATCACTTTACATATTATGTGCTATGCTTGGAGCGTCTTTTTACTTTCAGTTTTGTTTGTTTGTTTGCTGGTCATATCTTTGTTGGATCCTAGCTTTATTTGTGTGGGAGAGAGACACGCTCCGCTTTTTCGTTTGAATACTCCATTGCTTCGCTTATATCTTTTTGAGTATTCTTAGCTACTGTCTGTTTTCTAGTAAGCTCTCGCTTTTAGCTTTTATCTTGTTTAGAGCTGCTAGTTGTTATGTTAAACTCTCTTGTTCTTCACTTATATTTGTTGGAGATTTTTTTTGGTTGCTTGGTTAATGTGTTAGATCGGAAAAATGCTATGCATGTGGCAGTGGTATGAAGTAGAAAAACCTGCATAGTCTTGTAGATGACTATGTGGATAATTTGATACCCTTCAATTGTTTTGAGTCACTAAAATAACTAATGGTTAAAATTTGTTGGTTAATGGTGTTAGAGATGATTAGTGGAGAGGTGTTATTAAAGCGTGGAGCCGTACTTTTCTGAACTAAACAACCTAAGTCAACAATGCTAATGTGTCATGAATTCTACTAAGTTGAAAATAAGTTCCTAGTAGGTAGTTACTGCAATGGTCGGGGAAGCCAACGGCGCACTTGTGTCGCCGCCACGATCCCTCTCGGGGTGTCTCTAACCATTTGTGGAACATTGAAACTGCTAATTGTTTGCAATATACGAAATGCATTGTTGAGTTTTGGTTTTTGGCACTTCCACTTCCATATTTTGCTAGCCTCTTCGGTGCTGCGCAATGCCCTCTCTCACATTGAGATTGGTGCATACTTCACGAGCACATCCAACTCCGTGGGAGAACTTCATCCTTTTCTCCTACACATAAGCCAACTATCTTCCTCAAAACAGCCACCATACCTACCTATCACGGCATTTCCATAGCCGTTCCGAGATACATTGCCATGCAACATCCATGATTACATTACATGACTTGATGTCGTTCTTCATTATCATATAGTTTGCTTGATCATTGAGTTAGTGTGCAGCGTGGCTTGCCACATGTTCTACATTTTTTCCACACTATGCTCGATCATGCATATCTTATTTTATACATCATGTATTAGTCTTATGAGTTATGAGTACCAAAAGTGTGATGATCATCTTGTAAAAATAGAGTGTTGCCCCTACCTGTGAGCATATTGAAAAGATTCCAAAGTGGCCACATAAAAGAGTCCAAAAGAGACCAATGAGAGAAAATTTAAAAGAGCCGTGGAGGCCACAATTAAAAAAAAAAGAGAAATATAAAAGAGAGAGGGGGCAGCACTACTATCCTTTATTCCACACTTGTGCTAGTTAGCACCTACACTTCATTATAGAGAGTTTTCATGTTTCATTTGTATAACTATGTGGGGAATTAACGTTGTAGAACTTGGCTTGTATATTCCAAGGATGAGCCTCCTCAAGTGAGCTCTAGGTCTTCATGAGCAAGCAAGTTGGATGCACCCCCACTAGTTCCATTGGAGATCTTTCATACACTTATAGCTCTATGTGCATCCGTTGCATGGCAATAACTACTCCTCATGAAGTGTCAACTATGGGACTTCCTTCTGTCTTGTGGTTACTTTCTCCACTGTTTGAGTCTTTCTTTTTGACCTTCCAAACCTCCATCATTGCTCTCTTTGCCATAACATCATGGTGCCAAAGCCACTTCTTACTTGCACTAGTTGAGTAGACTTCGAAATAGTTGATTTGTGAAGTAGATGGATTAGGACACCTGACTTGAGCTTGGCTATTTTCATGAATGACTAATTAGATGCTTTGAAGAATGATTTATACTTTACATTGGAGACATAATTCGCAATTCTTCTTTCTAAACCTTATGTATGGTTCCATGTCTCCAACGCACTTATTCATGAATAGTTTCTAGCATTTGTTAGCTAGCATTTGTTAATCATTGTTTGCTTAATGTCAACTATAGAAAATTGATTTGGATCACCTTATTCACTCCATGTGCTTTGCATTACTATCTTGATCAAGATTGTGTTGGTTGCAAGTCTCATCAAAAATTATTTGTTATCACTTACCTACTCGAGGACGAGTAGGTGTTAAGCTTGGGATGCTGATACGTCTCAAACGTATCTATACTTTTTGAGTGATCCATGCTAGTTTTGTGATATTGTCACATGTTTTTACTGTCATTTATATCATTTTGATGCATTTTGTCGGACTAACCTATTGACAAGATGCCAAGTATCAGTTCCCTGTTTCTGCTGTCTTTTTGTTTCAGAAATTTACTTCTGGAAATATTCTCGGAATTGGACGAAAATTTACGGGGAATTTTTACTCGACGGAAGGCACCAGGACACCAAAGGGCAGCCCTAGGGGCCACCCACAGGCTAGGGGCGGCCTGCTGCCGCGACCTGGGGGCCACCCGCGGGTGGGGCCCACCCCTGCCCGTGGGGCATCTCCTCGGCCCCCTCCGACGCCAATAAATTCACATTAAACCTAAAAACGTCGAGGCGGCCATTATTTTCCAGAAACTCGACCCCGACGCGCCGTCACCGAAAACCCTAGTTCGGGTTCCAATCTGAAGCTAATCCCGGCACTCTGCCGGAGGGGAGATCGATCCCGGAGGGCTCTTCATCACCATGCCTTCCTCCGGGATGATTTGTGAGTAGTCTCACCTTGAAATACGGGTCCATGGCAGTAGCTAGTTGGTAGTATCTCTCTCTTGTGCTTCATGTCTTATGATCTTGTGAGCTGCCTAACATGATCAAGATCGATTATTGTAATGCTATGTGATGTGTTTGCTGGGATCCGATGGATTATGAAGTTATGTTCAGATTGTGCATGATTCTTATATGAATAATTTATGTTCTTGCATGCTCTCCGATGTGCATAGTTACTTTGGCCAAGTGATTGTGTGTATCTCCAAGAGAGGGTATTTATGCTAGATAGTGGGTTCATGCCCCCTTTTGTTCCTGGGCACGAGTGATAGAAATGTCTAAGGGAGAGGGTGTGATGTTGCTACTAAGGGTAAAACAGCGGTGTTAATGTCTATTTTGATATTAGTATTGCTTACTTCATGCACTTTACTTAATGCAATTGTCTGTTGCTTGCAACTTAATACCGTTGGGTGACAGGCTGGATAGCGATCCCACGGTGGACTTTTTAGACAAAGACGCAGTTGGACTCAACGGTCTTTGTTAGTTGTCGTGATGCCTCCATAAATATTATCATGTCCTTTTTGTCATAGCTAAATTGGGTTTGTGTCATGATCTTGTCAATTGCCTAGCTGTAATTCGTTCACCCATCACATGCATATTTTGTTTACTTGAGAGACTCCACTAGTGAACCCATGGCCCCCGGTCCATCTTTTTACATTGTTTACAAACTCATTTACTTGCTTTTAATCATTATTACTCCTCTGGTCACTTTTCATATTTCATCATACAATTAACCGCTTTGTTTTCTGCGAGACCGGAAAGATTGACAAACTTTCCGCCGTTGGGGGCAAAGTATTTTGGTTGAGTGTGTGCAGGTCCATGTCTGTTGAAGGTCAAGCGCCAGAGATCTTCAACATTCACCTCGTTGTTGATTTCAAAGTCCTACTGGTTCGATAAACCTCGGTTCGTTAAACGAGGGAAAACTGCTACTAGCTGTAATTCCGCCTTCGCTTGGGGCACCACCCAACTTATTTTAATACAGCAGCAGGCTCCATGGTATTATATGATTCCACTGCTGAACTTTGTAATATGCTATCCTCGTGCTATGCAACTTGTAATGTTTTATCCTTCTAGATCCTCGATGTAATAGATATTTGACGCATTTGCATGATATTCAATCTTGAACTGTGGTGCTAGCTATTCGATCCAGGGACTAGCACAGAACACAGGGATCTTGGCCATTTTTCAAAGGCAAGGTCGCTAAACCCGCCCTCCGCCTCCGGTCGCCGCCCTCCACTGTCGCGCTCCCTTGCGCACCGCCGCCCCCGTCTTCGGCTCGGCCGCTGCCGGGCGCCTCCTCGGTGCGGTCGCCGCCCCCGCAAGGCCGCCGCACGCCTCCTCGGCCTCCGCTGTCCGCCTCCGGTGGCCGCCCTCGACTATCGCCCTCCCCTGCGCCCCGTCGCCGTCGGGACGGCTCCCCATCGCGCCACCACTGCCGGGGACGGATCCCTTGCACGCCGCCGCTAAGACGGCTCCCCATCGCGCCACCGCTGCTGGGGACGAATCCCCTGCGCGTCGCCGCCGCCGAGACGGCTCCCCACGTCACGCCGGAGCGGCCAGGAGCACCTCGAGACGCGCCCAAATAGCCTCCATGGAGGAACCTCGAGACGGCATGGGCACCTCGAGAAGGCACGAGCACCTCGAGACGACCACGCGCTATCAGTGCACCCCGAGATGGCCGGAGCAAATTTTCTTCGACGAATTTTTGTACTTCCTTTTTTCTTTGTTCTGGTGCAAAAAATTTGAAGATTTGGAACATAATTTTTTCACTTTCGATGCAAATCCACATAACAGTTGTAGCAAGTTCTCTCTTGATATTTTTTCTTTTGGTGTGTTGCAAATGTTTGGAACCTTTGTAGCAAACATTTTTCCTTTATGATGCAAATTCGTAGAACAGATGTAGCAAATCAGTAGATTTTTTTTGTATAATTTGTTCTGCCGAGGACCTCGTCGGAAGAATTTTTGCTATGATGCTGCAATATAACAATATTTTTTCTATTATAGTTATTTGGTTTTGCTACCTTAGTGCAAAGATTTTGCTACAATGTCTCCGGCGAGAATCTCCGGTGACGTCTTCAGCGTCGATTTTGCTACGGTAGGAAAAGAATTCCGGCGAGGTCTCCGGCGAGGTCTCCGGCGAAGTCATTCTTTTTCTTGGGCGAACCGTTTTTTGCTACATAGTAGCAAAAGCGGGTTATTATTTGCTACCTGGTAGCAAATGCGGGATTTGGGAAGACTTTTTCTATTTTATGGGCCAACCGTTTTTTGCTGCATAGGAGCAAAAGTGGGCTATTATTTGCTACTGGTAGCAAAAGCGGGATTTGGGCAGAAAAAAAGGGACATGTGTCAGCACGGGGACCCGGGGGATGGGAAGGTTTGATCCCCCGGGGGACGCTCTGCACTGTCCATCTCGGAAACCAAACCCACCAAAATCATGAGATTGCATCCGTTGTTCCTTTCATAGGTTTTTCGGAATTTTGAATACAGACATCGCGTCTTGTGCCACTGGCTTAAGAAGTACTTATTTTCCACCCATAGTTAAAGTGTTTTTCCATCAGTGATAATTTTTTGAACCCTCTCAATCAAATATTTCAAGCAATCACTTCTATGTGCCCCAAGTATTGATGGAAGTCCCAAATACTTATCCAAAATTGTGTGAAGGGGACCACAGACCACGCGGGTGCTGGCCGTGGGTCCCATGTGCGTGGCCACCTGGTGTGTCGCCTCTCGTCCCCCTTCGGTCTATATCTTCCTCCTGATGCGAAAAAACCCTACATCCACATACTTTTCCTTTTCGCGATACGGAGCTGCCGACCACTTAGGTGGATCTGTATAGATAGATCCTGGTAAGTGAATTGTTAGGGCTTGATACCTAGTGTCCTATATGTTCGTGAATTGTTGTTGCTATGACTTTGTATGCAGAATGCTTGTCACTTAGGGGCCGAATTTCATGATTTCAGATATGAACACTTTATGTTTTATGAATATATGTGTTATTTTGGATCATATCTGCAAGTTGTATGCACATATTATTTGTTCGGAACCGGCGACCCCGAGGTTACATGATTGGGGTAACAGTTTTGAAGAACGCGGCGATGCCTTGCATGATCCACATGATTGCAAATGGGGTGATTGGCTTCTCCGGATATTTGAACCAGCAGCCACAAGAACTAGGGATGGTAGAGCGGATATGAGAGGACTAGATCTAGGAGAGGAAGAGACTGTGGACAAGGGATATAGAAGAATGAAGAAGATATGTATATGTATGCGGAGTATGAGGATTCACAAGACGATGGATCAAACTGACACCCTGATGACCCACAAGTATAGGGGATCTATCGTAGTCCTTTCGATAAGTAAGTGTGTCGAACCCAACGAGGAGCAGAAGGTGTTGACAAGTGGTTTTCAGCAAGGTTTCACTGCAAGCACTAAAAGAGAAATGTTTTTGGATTTTTGATTTAATGAACAAGTAAATAAAAGAGTGCTACGATAATTGCAGCAAATAGCCCAATCCTTTTAAGCTCAAAGGACAGGCCGGTTGTGTTACTTATGAAGATTAAAACGTTCTCGAGGACACATGGGAGTTTCTGCCTAGCCAGTTTCATTGCACGTCGGTGATTAACCTTCAATGTTTTGATAAAGTGATGTGTGGGTGGACCTATGCTAATGCACCGCCCTTACTTGGACAAATACATACTTGTGATTAAACCCCTTGCAAGCATCCGCAACTACAAGAAAGTAATTAAGATAAAAACCTAACCACAACCTTAAACTCCGAGACCCTATACTCCCTAGTGCAGTAGTTCACAAATTGGGGTTTAGGTTTCTATCACTCCTGCAACCCTACCATAAGCAAACTAAATACACTATGCATTCCCCTAGGCCCTTTGAAAGGTGAAGTATCATGTAGTCGACGTTCACACGATACCACTAGAGGAATAACACCACAACATAAATCAAACCATTAAATATTACTCAAGATTATGCAATTACTAGCAACTAGGCTTTCCCCATGTCCTCAAGAACCAAACGAACTACTCACAAGACATCATATAGATCATGATCAGAGGTGATATGAATAAGGGCAACAATCAGATTGTAATGATAATTCACCGATAAAACTCTCAAACATCAACTACAAGTGGTAATCAACGCCCGGGATACGATTCCGATGAACTAATAGCAACACAATGATAATTGTTACAGTGAGATGAGATGGGATGACGGCGTTGATGATGGTGCTGATGGTGGAGATTATGTTGATGATGATCCCGATGATGCTTGGCGTGATGGCGATGACAATGGCGGCGATTCCCCCCTCCGGGAGTTAAATTCCCCGGCAGATTTCTCCCTGCCGGAGCCCTTCTTCTCTCTGTCTGGTTTCCGCCTCGTGGAGGTGGCGGAAAAATTCCTCATCGATGCCCCCGATGTTTTTAGGTCAGGGGTGAGTAATACGCCGAAGGGGAGCCAGAGGGGGGCCACAGGGGCCAGGGGCGGGCCCCTGCCGCGGCCAAGGGTGGGCCCGCGGGTGCAGGCCGCCCCTGCCCCCTGGAGCTCCACTCCGTGCCCCCTTTCGACTTCGTGACTTATTCTTCAAAATATTGACTTCATAATTTTTCTGGAATTTTCTGAGCTTCCGAAGTCTGGTATCTTGACAGGTACTTTTCCAGCTGATTTCTGGCTCCGACAGATCCATCCCCAATAATTGCCAATCATGCAAAATAAGACAAAATAACATAAGTATTGCATCATAATATGAAATATATCAATGAATAAAGATAAATTATGATGTAAAATAGTGATGCAAAATGGACGTATCAACTCCCCCAAGCTTAGACTCCGCTTGTCCCCAAGCGAAAACTGAACTCGGTAAACATGACCACAGGTTTATAGAGTGAAGTGTCGATAAATAAAGAATACGAACATGAAGCATCAGTATTTACTCATCAAACACAAATATATCTTAAACAGCAACCTTTCTCTCATAAAGCTTCTCAAAGACAAGTAATGTAACTACAACATGTTGAGGTGAAAGAAGACAGAAACTTATTAAGCAAAGACAAAATGAGACTCCGCTTAAGAAACAATTATACTTATCAGCCCATATTTCAAGAAAGATTCATTTAAATGCTTCAACTATCCGGTCATCTTCCCACGAGTTGCAAATCGTCAAAGCTATATCCTTATAACAAAAGAGTTAGAACTGACATAAGAAAAATGAATAACTATTATGAGACATAAAAGACATAATGTAGATATCATAATTGCTTAACATCAAAATTTAACACAATGAGTTTGCTTGTAGAAGGTAGATGAAGTGGGTGAACTGACTCAACAATAAGTAAAAGATAGGCCCTTCGCAGAGGGAAGCAGGGATTAGTCATATGCTAGAGCTTTTTGGTTTTTAAAACAGAAGTAAAATGATTTTGTGGTATGCATGCTTTCGTCAACGGCTTCACAACAGAGAAACTATCTAGTCCCCCATGACAAGCAAGGTTTTTAGACTTGTGAGAGCAGCTGGTTTTTAGAGGAGCGAGTACGCTCCTCTTTCTCCTTGGTTTCACCACTGTCCAATGTTTGAGCTGATTTCTCATGTTTGCATTGCGCGTAGGAGAATGGTGAGTTATATTTTTATTTTGCTTAAGCTGCTCTCGGGTTGATTCAGGTGAAGACATAATCCATCGACACCGGGTGAAAGGGGGAAATGACCTTGCTCGTCACAAGTTATATCTAGCTCTCCACTGCTCCCTCATGAGCTTAGAAATAGAGGCACAAAGAAGAAGTATTTTGATTTTTTTTAAAAATAGCACATGACAAATTTACTTGGAATGGTAGGAAATACCATGCATAGGTATATATGGTGGACTCAGCTGGCAAGAAAGTTTGGCTTTGGGGAATGAATGCACGAGTGAACCATACACTCAGTACAGGGCTTTAGGCTAGAGAGGCTTTAAAGCAAACAAACAGTGTTGAGATATGGAAATCAACTATGCTATCAAAAACAATATGTCAAACAAGCAACATAAAGCTTATCATCACTGTCAGAAATAAATCTAATACAAAGGTGTATGAGCTGGAAGGTTCACAAGCATGTAAGACATACAAGATAGTGTATTTGCAATTAAATTCTTCTTCTCTACTCAAGCACCAAAGCAATTATTGCAATTTAAACGAAGCCATGCTTATCAATACCAAATGAACTTCTACTCATGCACCCAATGTCAAATCATTACTTAGCACAAGATCAGCAGATGAGAGAGATGGCCATAATAAAATATAAAGTGCAGAAGAATAAAGGATACTTCCCATTTATATTCCATTATAGAAAACCACACACCAACGGATACAAAAAACTCACGAGGAGTGGCAAGACACAATGCAAAACCATACTACATGATAACTTGTTTAATCACGATACGACTCACAAGACTGCGAAAAATAAAAGACATAAGATAAAGATACCGGGGCACTCCCCCAAGCTTGGAACAAGCCAAGGGAGTGCCGTTACCCATAGTGCTCGAATTTTATTCCCACGGTGGAGATGGCGGTACCACAGCCAGAGGTTTCAAGAAATACTGAAGACGTCGACGAAGCTCCAGATTCTCTGCCTCTAGTATTGCAACTTCCGCTTTCAAGCAACGGAACTGCTCGCAGAACTGGTCAGCCACTCTATGAGCTTCCGACAGCAATGGAGCAATATGGGGATCCTGCTGCTGCGGCACTGTCCCTGGAACATCATGAGAATAAACATGTCGGGGGTTAATGGATCCCACAAAAGTGGTGTTGCCTGGCCTTGGATTCTTTGCCCTTCCTCTCGGTTGGCGCGACGCTACCCCTCTCACTTCTTCCCGCATGTTGCGCTCCAGCTCCGCCTTCCTAGCGGCGATCTCCTCATCGGTCGCCCAGTTCATGAAGTCCCCACGATTAATGTCTTCTTGGATCCGATGAAGGCGCCTTGCTGCATAGTCTTCCCTACTGGATCCGCAAGAAGACATCTAGATGGAGAGTTTTCGAGACCCTCACTACTAGGAAACTAGCTATAGGTGGAAGGTGTTTTTGTGGCGCACCTAGTATGCCGTGCGCCACTGATAATATTCTGTGGCGCATGTCTGACGATGCGCCACAGAAAGTTTAGGGTTTTTGTGGCGCACTAGTTCCCGTGCGCCACTAAATTAGATCTTTCTGTGGCGCATTAGATCCCATGCGCCACAGAAAAGATGTGGGCCCCACCACCAACGGCTGGATGGCATCCTACCACACATTTTCTGTGGCGCATGAAGTTTGATGCGCCACAAAAAGTAGAATTTCAGTGGCGCATCTGGACGTATGCGCCACAGAATATAGCGTGGGCCGGGCACCAATGATTGGGGGAGGTGTTTCTGTGGCGCATGAAATCACATGCGCCACAGAAATTTGGATTTCTGTGGCGCATGGAAGTTCATGCGCCACAAAATGCCTTTACAGAGTTACAAAAAGGGCAGCCCCACTCACCACCCCCATTGTCTTCTTCTTCCCCTCTCCTTCCACCTTGAGCAGCTCGTGTTCCTCCTCCCTCCCACCCCATTTTGCTCATACTTTTCTCCATTCTTTGTAGTTAAACCTAATTTATTTGATAGGTAATTGGTGAGGGGGCCGGGGGAGGCTCGATCCATATATACTCCTTTCCCAAATACATCTCTTTTTCTCTCCAACACCGCACACTCTCTCTCATCGATCGTGGTCACATCTCGGTGACAAATCTACTAGGTGAGTATAGTTGGATGGACATGCATATGCATGTTTTGTGTGGCCGGCACAAAACATGCATATGAAGGGGCGGTTTGGACGATGGCGAGACGTTTGTTTGTTGTGCTCCGACCATCGTGTCGTGGAGATGTGGATATTTTTGTGAAATGCTTGCAGGTACCCCGAGAGGCCCTTGAGATTGCCGGAACGTCGATTAACTTCCGTTCCGGCGAATTCGGGTACTCCATATGTCCCTTTTTAGCAAAGGTCATGCCGAAATTTTTAAAAATTTCGGCATGACCTTTGCTAAAAAAGGGACATATGTGTGTGTGTGTGTGCGCGTGACCTTTTCTTATTTCTGCTTTATCTATATGTAGCAACCATGGTCATCAAGATGAGCTCCAGTCAAATCGGTAGATACAAGGAAGAAGCAAAGGCGGACATGATTCGGTGCAACAGGCACCAGATAAGATGTCCGTGTCGAACATGCAAACTCGTGAGCTGGATCGACCCTGATTCCGGACAATTGGAGGAACACCTACTCAGGCGCGGTTTCTGGATAGGCTTCAACAAGGCGCCGACAGCAAATGATGCGCATGAAAACGAGGGCGGGCGAGAAGACGAAGAGTCTCCCGGACATGGTTATCATGACGAAGGAGATGGCGGCGGACAAGATCATCATGACGAAGGAGATGCCGGCGGACAAGATCATCATGACGAAGGAGATGCCATCGGACATGGTCATGATGAAGGAGTAGATGGTGGTGGAGAAGACGCGGATACGCAGACCTCGCTAACTTCGGCCTTGCAGGACACTCATCTTCAAGAACTCCTACTCAAGGAGACGAGCGACGCCAGAGGTGCAGCCAGAGAGAAAGCCAAGCTGGAGCAAATGAAGAAAGACGTGATGACTCCGTTGTATCGTGATTGCCGGCCCCAGCATACGCGCTTGCATGTAACGCTTGATGCTCTACAGATGAAGGAGGAAAACAGATGGACCGACGTCAGCTTCAGTAAGCACCTGAAATTCTGGTACGATATTCTTCCCGAGGGGAACACATTGCCAAGCAGTATCGAGTAGGCCAAGAAAGTCGTGTGCCCTCTTGACCTACCGTACGAGAGATACCATGCCTGCATCAATGATTGCGCAATTTATCGGGGCGTGTACAAGGACAGAACAACATGTCCGGTGTGCGGCCAGGGACGGTACAAGAGTGGGAAGAATGTTCCTCGAAAAGTGGTATGGTACTTTCCTCTCATTCCCCGTTTGCAGCGGTATTTCGTGGACCCTAAGGAAGCAAAGCTCATGCAATGGCACGCGAAAAGGGAGAAGCCCGAAGAAGATCCAGAGAAGGGCGTGATCCTGACACACCCTTCAGACGCTTGCCAGTGGGAAGCATTGGACATGGCCTTCGAACATTTCGGGCGCGACGCAAGGAACGTTAGGCTGGGTATGAGCACCGATGGACTCAATCCGTTTGGCAACCAGAGTAGCACGCATAGCACCTGGCCCGTGTTTGTATGGCCTTACAACCTTCCCCCGTGGCTGTGCACGAAGCAAAAATACATACACATGAGTATTCTCATTCAGGGGCCGAAACAACCTGGTACCGACATACATCTATATCTCGCGCTATTGAAAGAGGAGTTAGCCAGGTTGTGGGAGACGCCAGTCCGTACGTGGGACGCCTACACTGGAGATTATTTCGATATGAGAGCCGCGTTGCTCACGACGGTGCAGGACTATCCTGGTTGCTCATATGTATCAGCACAGGTAGGCCATGGATTCTGCGCATGTGTCAGGTGCATGGATAAGACCCCGCATCTCCAGCTACCAAGGGATCCCGGGTCTTCGAAAACCGTGTTCCTAGGGGCTCGAAGGTGGCTTCGCATGGATCACCCATGGAGGAAACGCGGTGATTTGTTCAATGGTAAAGAAGAGATCGAAAGAGCCCCGTGCCCGAGGAGCGGTGAAGAAATCGACGAGCTTTTGAAAAATTGGGAGGAGTGCCCTGCGCCGGGAAAGAAGCGACCGAGGGTAGACCCCCTGCTGGGTGTATGGAAAGCGAGGTCTGTTTTCCACGACTTGGAGTACTGGAAGGTACTCCACACGCCCCATAGCCTCGATGTAATGCACATTACCAAGAACGTTACCGAGAGTCTGCTTGGCACTCTTTGCAACATGTCCGATAGGACCAAGGATGGGACGAAAGCAAGATACGATCTGAAATGGCTTGGCATAAGGAAAGATCTTCAGGCACCCGATAGTGATGACGACGATGATGATGATGATCAGACGGAAGGGACTCAAGGTCGCTGCAAAAGGGTAAGAAGAACGTGGTGGTGCTTCCCGCTGCATGCTTCACTATGAGTCCGGAGGAGCTCGAGAAGTTTTTAGGTGCCTCCTAGGAGTCAAATTTCCTCACGGTTACGCGGGGAAGATAAGCAGATATCTGGACGCAACGAAGAAGAGGTTCAGCGGGATGAAGTCTCACGACTGTCACGTGCTGATGACGCAGATACTCCCTGTTGCGATCCGAGGGCTAATGGACGAGCATGTCCGTGATACGCTGCTTGGCCTTTGCAACTTTATCGACGTCATCAACAGGAAGTCGATTGGCGTGAGGCAACTCCACAGGCTACAGGAAGAAATTGTGGTGATATTATGCGAGCTCGAGATTTACTTCCCGCCGCATTCTTGATATCTGCGTGCATCTCCTTCTCCATGTCGTTGATGACATCAGGCAGCTCGGGCCGACGTTCCTGCACTACATGATGCCGTTCGAAAGGCAGAACGGTGTCATGAAACGATACGTCCGCACAGGTCCCGTCCAGACGCAAGCATGGCCAAGGGCTCCTGACCTACGAGTGCATCTCCTTCTGCCAGAATTATCTGAGCACCGAGAACCAGGATGTTGGTCTGCCAATCAGGACGCACCTCGGCAGGCTCGAGGATTTGGTCACCGCGAGGGCTACCGCTCACTCCATGTCGACATTCATGGTCGACAAGACGACTTCAACAGGGCCTCACCGGGTCACGCTACAACACTTACAATTGATCGAACCTTGGGTGGAAGAGCACAAAAGCTTAATCGAGCAGAATTACATCGACCTGGGCCGACCGAGGAAGAAGGGAGACGTAACCAGAGAGCACAACTCCAGCTTCACGCGTTGGTTCAAGAAAAGGCAACTGGTTCAAGCAAAGAGCATACCGCCAGCTACGGAAGATGAAAAACTCATATTCTTCTTATCACAGGGCCCCGGGCACAACGTAAAGACCTATCAGACGTACGACATCAGCGGTTACAGATTCTGCACCGAGGAAAAGGACAGGAATAGCGAATATCAAAACTCAGGAGTAACTATGCTATCCTACGGCGATGACGAGGCTACTGTGAAGGAAAGATTCTTCGGAAGGATTGAGGAGATATGGGAGCTCAACTACTGTGGACAGTTGGTGCCAATGTTCCGTGTGAGATGGGCCAAGGACGTCGTCAAAGAAGACCGGTATTTCACCACCATGGTAATACCCGATGCCAAATCGAAGAACGCCTCCACGAAAAATGAGCCATGGGTACTCGCTAGCCAAGTCGAGCAATGCTTCTTCATTACCGACCTGTCAAAGCCTATCCGTGTTGTCGTGAGGGGGCAAGAGGAGCATCATCGGAATGGAAGGAGACGCCAACGAGGAAGACTTGGACAAGAACGGTGATCCGAAGATCGAGGAGGAATTCGACAAGTACTTCGACATGCCTACTACTAGCAAAGAAAGACGGAAGACCTCCCTACCTACTAAAGGTTGTCCGTTCACGCGAAGAAATCTCAAGGTGCCCGGCCTGAAGTATTCAACCGCGAAGAAGGGAAAGAAGAGAAGCTAGCTCGGAACCGAGACGAAGAAGACTTTTTTGGTGTATTTAATTTGTGTGTGTGTGTGAGACAATGCAAGCATATTTATGTATTCAATGAATATGTATGAGAGAAATTGTGTGTGAGACAATGCAAGAGCATATATATGTATTAAATGAATTGAATATGTATGACACATTGTGTGTATTTTGTAACCAAATTTAACCTTTAATTCTTCCCCAAAATTTTCCTACAACTAAAGATTAAAAAAACACAAGCATATTTATTCTTTCAATAAAATTTAACCAAAAAAATTAAGAAACAAAAAATTCTGTGGCGCATCCCTCTGCAGATGCGCCACAGAATGTCGATAATTCTGTGGCGCATGACGCCGGAGGTG